>MU228090.1:1617681-1641681 GCA_018584345.1 Thuja plicata | reverse complement strand
GATCAATACACACACACACACTACATTCTATATTCGGCTATTTGTGGAGGTGGAGATCACCAAAATGGGGGTTTGACTAAGGAAAAACCCTATATAGCCACCCCAAATCCCTCTTTTTAGATATTTGTAGGTGCTATTTTTGGGAGTTATAGGTGCAGGACAGTAGATCTGAGACCAGATTTGGATACCCTTTTCAGCAAACTTCTGAGATCCGAAAATAGATTTTATGTCGACACTGTGCAGGTCAAGGTCGACATTATTGGGTCAGGGGTGACATTTGTGGTCAAGGTTGACCTTTTTCATAAGACAACATCAAAACAGAAAAATATTTCTAGGTTTTGTTCATCCCTGCATTCTGGTTTGGGATCAACTGTCATATTTTCTAGAAACTCAATACAGACCCCAGAAAATGTGTTTTTCCATATCTGCTATGTCATGAGGTAAGTATCTTATCCTACTATTGTCGACATGATCCTGTACATCCTTTTTATTATAATAATTAATGTAAGAAACTAAAATTTGGCCTTAGGATTTCTCTCTCATCTCATTATACAAAACAATCCTTTATGAGCCAAATTTTATATATTACAGTTCTAACAAATGTTTGATCACCTCAAGTAGACTTTTATTGGTTGATTTAGCAACACCATTACCCTGGGGGTAGTAGTTTCTAGAGAACTTCAGAGTGATCCTTCTATCATAGGTCCATTAAAGTAATTGCAGAAGAAAATGTCAGACCATTGTCACATACTATAGCAAAGGGCATTTCAAATCTTGTGACTATGTTTTCTTCCAAGAATTTTATAACTACATCTATCATGTTATTTTTATAAGGAATTGCTTTAGACCACTGGATGCAATAATCGATAGTAGTCAAAATGTACCTGTGGTTGGCAGACGAGTTGGGGTTGATTTCCTCGATAAAGTTAAGTGCCCATTGGGCGAAGGGTCTAGCTTCGAAGATTGAATACAAAGGCATGGCTGGGTTCCGCTCATGATGTACCGCTATTTGACAAGTATGGCATCTCCTAACATGAGTGTAGTTATCCTTAAAGATACAAGTTCAATAGTATCCGGCCCAGAGGATCTAATGGGAAGTGGTGTCCACTGAGCCATGCCTGGTTCCAAACTGCCCATGAAATTCTTCAATCATCTTCGCAGCTTGGTCCCTATCTATACATCAAAGGTATACCCCTTCATAATTTCTACAAAAAATTATTCCACCTTTGATCATGAAGTGCACACTTTTCAACTACAGGGTGCAATGTTTGATTGGGGGTAGCCCCTTCGGGCATCTATTGTTCAACAATATGTATACCAGGTCAATATACCACAGATCTTGAGTGATGGACTCCAATGTATATGTTTGACATTCAATGTTTGGAGTCTCTCTTGCCATCACTCTACATAGTCCCTGGCCTCAGACTATCTTCATGGGTTGCATTTCCAAATCATACTCTTGGAGGATCGCCATCCATTTCCCCCGTCATTCACCCAATTCACTCTACAGGAGCAGAGACTTGACAGCTTGGTCTAGGATGATAGCGTGCATTTTGCTCTAGAGGATGTAATGTTAGAATTTCTTCACAATGTGGATGAGAGCAAAGGCCTATTTTTCCAATGGCGAATACCAGACTTCGGCATTATTAAAAGGGGAGCTCATAAAAGCTATGGGTCATTCTTCCCCTTCGACCTTTTGGGTCAAAACTTTCACGACAGAATGTGGCGAAGCAAAGGAGTATATGTGAAAAGGGAGGGAATAGTCTGGACTAGCCAAGACTAGTGCCTCCACAATCGTTTGTTTCATCTAAGAAAAGGCCCACTTTGCTTCAGGTCTCCACTCAATATTTTTATCTTTCTTCATCATCTCATTGAGTGGTTTCACTATCTTGGCGAATCTAGTGATGAACCGCTGGACAAAATTTATCTTCCCGAAGAAAGATCTCATCTCCTTCTTGCTACTAGGCATCTGTAGATTTAGCAGTGCTTCAACTCTCTTGGGGTCAATAGATATACCCTTCTCAGAGACAATATGCCCAAGAAGCTTCCCTTTAGTGACCCCGAATATAAATTTCTTAGGGTTGAGGGATATTCCATACCGGTGACATCTCTCATAGATTTGGGCGAGGTGGGTGGAGTGATCATGCCTGTCCCAAGAAAAGATGATCAAATCATCCATGTAGATGATTAGGAACTGGTTTACTAGGCCTTTGAATGCAATGTCCATGGCCTTCTGAAATGTGGCCCCTGCGTTGATCATGCCAAAGGGCATCCTTCAGTATGCAAATGTTCCCCACTTGGTGGTGAACATCATTTTGTCTCTATCTTTGTACTTAACCATGACCTGGTTATACCTAGAGTACCCATCCAAGAAGGACATCATTTGTGATCCATTCACGATTTGCAATACCTCATACAACGAGGGGAGAGGGTGATTATCCTTCTTAGATGCCTTGTTTAAATTTTGAAAATCCACACAAAGGCAGATTTTGCTTCTTTTCTTCCTCACAGGGATGAGGTTGGAAACCAATGTAGTGTGCCAAATAGGAAAGATAATCTAGGTTGATAGCAATTTCTAAACCTCCTAATGGATCAAAGGCGCGATTAATGGGTTGACTGGTCTTTACTTTTTTTGAAAGGGCTTAGCATTAGGTTTTAGTGGGATGGTATGGGTCATGATGGATGTGTCATATGTTTTCAGATCCTCATACCCCAGGTGATTACATCAATGTATTCTTGGAGAACCACAAGAATCTTCTCCTTCTCCTCAGGGGAGCAGGAGGTGCCAATGTGTACCAATTTTTCCTCACCGGCCTAGTTGATGTTAACTTTCTCAAATTTTCCTCCCTCAAAGGAGGATGATACCTTTTCCTAGCCTTGAGGGTCCAAGTCAAAGATTCATTCTAGTGTTACCATCCCTTAGGGATGGTATTGGTTGGAAAGTCTATGATCCCATCATCTTCTTCACCCTGCCTAGTATCTTTGTGATCTCTTTCTTCCATTATCTAGTCTTCAAAAACACCAACATTGGCCATGAAGGCCAGAATATGTTGGTCATCCTCAAAGACCTAAAAGTGGGTGATATTGTCTAGAATGGACAAGGTGAGGACCATCTCGACGGAGAATTTTCAGAGCCGAGAGCCGGCCATGGGCTCAAGAGTGCTGGCAAATACAACAAGGGCATCTAGAACATTTTTTTTTTCTGGGTAATGAGTTCAATGCCAAAGGCATCAGAATCTTTGATGAGGCTCCATTCTTGATTGTAGTATGCAGCCAGCCTTTTATCATGACAAGTGTACTAGCTCTGGACCCGCTTTATGATCAACTCTAAATCACCCAGTGCCCAGAGGTGAGTGATTCCCTTTCTTAGTGCAAATAGAAGTCCAAGCACCAAGGCCTTGTACTTCGTGACATTGTTCGTGTAGTTGAACTACAATCTGTAAGATGTGAGAAAGGATTCCCCCATGGGTTGATCAATTCTACTCTGGCCCCACAGCCTTATTTAGACTGGGACTCGTCAAAATTCAAGGTCCACAAGTCACTATTCGTTGTCTGGGGCTGGGAAGGTGAAGTGGCTTTTGGATTATTAATGGGAAGGTTGGGAGGAGTTTCCTCCTGCTCTGATGTTGTATGGGTAAGGTTTTCCTCTGGAGAAGCCTATGGCTAGGATTCCTAGACTAGCGGCACCATGGGGATACTTCCGGAATGATTATTGGGTGTAGGAAAATCCACCTCATGTTTGTTCTCTTAGAGGGCATTGATGTGATGGGTAGCATTGGAAATACAAGGCTCACACTCTAGTCTTGAATGTTTCTGATAATGCACCTGGCACTAGGTGCCGAACAAGAGTGTATTAGGGGTCGCTACAGTACCCTGTGAGTTAACCTCACCCCTTAGTTTTTCATCCAGGTCCTGTGTTCTCTGAGACACTATAGAGTCCTCCCCAGGGGAGAAATCAAATGTGAGGATTTCCAAGTGTTGGTACCAGGGGAAGTCTCAGAGAAGAGGACTTTGTTCACCCTCCCAACTTTGGTGAGGGCCTGTTTCATCCTGGGCTCACTTTCTACCAGATCTGGTTAGATTCTCCCTCCCAGGGGAGCCACAAGTGGGAAAATTCAGTGGAGAAATACCTGTTAAGGGACTTGGACCAATTCTGACTCAATAACATCCCATAAGTCTCAGGGATGTCCACCACTTGGATGTCGATTATGCTTTCTATCTGATGGTCTTGGATGAGCTGAATCCAGACATTCTTTAGCTCACCTATCATTTTCACAGCAGTTTTGTCCAGCTGGACTACTGCACCTTTGGATGGAGTGGGATGTAGTTTGAGCTTTTAGCATATTGATAAGGGCATGACATTGCCCAAAGCACCGAAATCTACTAAGAAATTATGAAGGTTCTTCCCTTGTATGTTTAAGCCTAGTAAGAAGGGAGGATCCTTAGTGTTTCCCTGGAAGACAGCCGCGTTGGCATCGTGAAAAGTGACAGTCTTGGGTGGGCGATTGACAGCCTCCAAATTTCCCAAGAGCTTCAGAAGAGACTTCCTCTACTCAGGATAATTTAGAAAAACCTCCATAAAGGTCATGGAGGTGGTATTTCTTTCCAACGCCTTTGTAATATCAAACCTCCCCTAGGGTACTGTTGGCTTCCCTTGGTTAGATCCTTAGCTTGGTTAGAGCTAGACCCTTTCAGCGAGAATGAGCGATCAGTTGTGTTGTCCCAGGGAGGGGTGTCTTTGGGAGGTGTGGGCATGTAAACTGGTCCTTTACCAGCCTGACTTTGGGTGTTGTAGGGAGTTTGTGGGTTGGTGAAGGCATTAGCTTCAAAGGCCGAAATAGATTCATCAAAGAACCCCTGCAATTTGGGTTCTTCTTTGTCTTCCTTGTGTGCTCCAAAAAAGATGGTCTCATAGGTGAAGGCACTGTGAGTGGGCTCTTGTATGGTAGGTTTTGAGGGAGTAGGATTAGTAGTTTGTTGTCTGTCTAGCTGGGAGATCATGATGACCTTCTCCAGGGTGACATAGTTCACCTTAAGATGAGAGCTAGTGTCGCGCAATCTACACCAGTTAGTCAGGGGCTGGAGTTCTGTGATTGGCGTGAAATGGGAAGGTCTAGCACTACCCTGATTGGTGCTTTCATTTGGAGGAGGACCTCTGGTGTTAGCATTGTTGTTCCATTACTTTTCATTGGGCTGAGGCTCGTTGTTGTAATTTCTTCCTACGGTGTTGTTATTTCATTCGCCAGAGATGACATTCCCTCTCTGGGAATTGGTGTTGTGGGGCGCAAGAGACCCCGCCTTTAGTTGTCCCATGTCCACAGTTAGTGAGGAGAATAGTTGTCGGAGGGATTCAACCTTGGCAGACAGCTAGTTGTTCACATCACAGTGTGATGGTTGTTATTGTTGGTTCTCGGGGAAGGCAACAGCGGCTTCCAGAGTCAAGGGTGGTAGTCCTCCAGCTGCAGATGACTGGAAGAAAGGCACTCCAGAAGGCTTTGTCAGTGGTTGTGTTTGTTGCAGCTGGTTCTAGGGAACAAATTCCAGACCCGGTATTGTCTGGGCTTGCAATGGATATACGTACCGGGCCTGCTGGTCTATTGATGGTGATGGGGGATTCATGGCCATCGCAGGGGCACCCATTGCCTAATTAGGGTTGTATCCCCTGATGTAAGAAGTTATGCCAAGTATCATGTTGAAAGGAATGCTCTGCCCAATCCCACTCAGAGATTTGTTTAGACTGCAGGACAACTCCAAGGTTGGGTTGTGAACCTTCGCCAGAGTATCCTGGTTAGTGGGGTGGTAGTTCTGCATAGGAGAGTGGCAATGAAAGGGTCCATTGCATTCAGGTATGTCTGGATGGTCACTTTCGGGGATTGGATGAAAGGACCCGTGCACCACTTCAAGGTGCATTGGAACAGATGGTTGAATGATGCAAGGGTTTTATTCGGTTCCTTCTTAATGGAGATAAACTAGCTGTGGGACCATGTTCAGTCCATGTGTATGCGAAAGGCCACTAGAAAGGTGTCTTGCATATCCTGACAACTGTTGATGGAGTTGGTGGGCAGGTTAAGGTACCAGTTCAGCTCATTCTGTCCTAAGGACAGAGGGATCATCTAGGTCACAACATCTTAATGTTGGATCCAGTGTCAGTTTATGGCATCTTTGTATGCCTGTAGATGCTCTTCTGTGGTTTGTGAGCCTAAGTGCTCATATTAGGGGCATATCTTTTTCGAGTGTGTAGGAAGATTGTTGGTTGCACCTAGAAATTGTCCCATCTGGGACCTAATGTTACCAAAGTATGAAGCCATTGGGGGTATTAAATTTTGGCTAGACTGAGTGTTAATCTCTAGGGTTGTCTGCAAGACTTGGGTATTCTGAGATGTAGTAGATCCCTAGACAATGTTGGCTGGCCAAGCCTTCGGGGTCCATTTCTTTTGAGCCAAAGGCTCAAGTTCAACAAACCTTCCGAGATTGGGGGCTGATCTAAGGATTCTTTCAAATCAGGTGGGTGAAAATGATCCAATCCCACTAAAGGTCTACTTCCTAAAACTATGGCTTGGGGAACCCTCAGGCAGTGTAAAATCTAAATCCTTAGAAGGGGATGAGCTCATGCCCTCCTTCTAGCGCAAGTTTCTATTGACGGGACTTTGTGATAGGGTCCGCTAACTGATGTAAGTTGTCACCGGGTACCAGGGTACTAGCCAACTTCATCTGTAAAGGTTATCCAGGGAATAAATTCTTTAGGACTTCAAGCATGTGAGATTCAGGTCTCAATAGTGCATGGGCTCAGTTGGGAATGTGACTATTTTTGTTTGGGGGGTAGCTGGTTTTCTTGGCTCATCTTCTCCAGGCATCTATGTAAGGTGAGGTTTCCTACAAACACACTTTAGTTAACCAGATAAACTTCAAAAGATAGGCTAGGGTTAGAAGTATTCCATCTACCTAAAGTCATACAAATACATTCAAAACATCAACCATGCTCTAACATACTACACTAAAATACTGAATGCGCACAAAACCATCAGTTCATACATATTCAATAGCAAGGGGAAAAGACGGTCATTAATCTACTTTAAAATATCAGAGAAAGGGACATCAAAAACATACAACACAAAATGACGTTAATCTGGAAATCAGAACACTAACAACATAATTGCCAGAACTCTTCCTTCTTCATTAACAGGTTTTCTAGCGAGCACTAGTGCATACAATAATGGCTCCAAGGGAGCATCTATCTATCTAATGAGAACTTCTAAAAAATAAGGAGCATTGAGCTCTGCAACAACTAGAAATGAAATGCTAAAATGCTATAGCTATGGACTGCAAAATCATCAATTTTGTCGACCCTTGGAATGAGGTCAGACTTACTATTTATACATAGATTTTCCCTAAAAATAACCTAACTTATCTTTAAACTCAACAATAAAATACAATTTCTGGTGGCCGGTACTACCTGCACCATGCTACAATAACCTCAAGAAAAATAGAGGACTAACATGTCAGAATAATGAGACAAGAAAAGAGGTATGGAAGAATCAGCCTTGAGAAGAGAGCTAGAATGAGAATAGAATAAATCTGATCCCCCGGGGATCGAGGCTACATGCCTCATTAATGGAAAAGTGGCTCACTGTCTCTAATGCACAGGTGTTTTATTGGAGTGGTGCCTTGGGAAGACCACCTGTCACAACCATCCCTTGAGTTGACGTGCCTTGCTAGGGTCACCAACTTTCTAACACCCTTATTAACTACCTGATGATGACCGATTAGCTTTGGGGAACTTGGATGCGGGTCATAAAAAAGAATACAAAATTGTGGATCTGGAACTCCGGGATCTGGGAGCTTACACTCTGAAAGAATAATGAATACAAAATACACCCTGCTGGTGAATCTCTCTAGAATCCTGAAAACCTTATTTCTCCTTGTCGTTCTTAAATGCCTCAAGAATTTGACTGATGCCACCTTCATCAATGTCCTTTATGTTTCCCCACTGGTCATGAATGATTTTGACCTCCTCTTCAACTTCTCTGGCTCCTTCTCTGAATTCATCAACTATCTTCACAAAGTCATGAGCCCGGAGCATCATTTTGGATATTCTTGACAGCTTCCCTCTGTCAAAGTCTCTAGAAGACTGGTACTAGGACTCCATTAGCTCATCATACTTGTTGAGGACATAGTCCTCCAGGGTGCATGTTCTGGTGGTAAAGGGATCAGCTTCTAAAACCCTTGTAATGAATCCTTTGTACAAATTTAGCAAATACTTAATCGTCGTGGCCTTTTCTTTAAGGGTAGTGACTAGTTGCTTGCTTACCTCAATCCTTAGGTCAAGTCTAGAGTACTTGACCTAGAGGAAATCAAATGATTCCTCTCCCAAAATTCCTACCTCAGTAACGGCCTCTTCTCCAGAGGTCATTATCTCTGTAATCCTGTTCTCCACCCTTCATATTTTTCTATGCTTTTCTCCCATAGGTGGACGATAGTGTGTGCCTGGCTCAAAATATGGTGGACTGAGTAAAGATCTAGGAGGGACACCTGTAAGAATTTCCTTACAACCGCTATCTACTTAGCTACCCATCTATCTATAGCCTGGGCCTTCTTCTTTATGGCCCTTAGAGTGTCCACATCACCCTATGCAAGCGGTAATCCAGAGGTGGAAGCCTCCAGGTGGATCTCGGCCAGGGGCTGTGAGAGTTCCGCTAGAAGTGCGAGGAGATTGGCATTGGTTTCTCTTTCCTCCTTTAACTTTTGGGTTTGTTTACTGTATCAGGCCTCTATTACTTTGGTGGCCTCCTTCAGTAGGTCCAATTTACCCTTCTTATCTCTCCTCCCCAATGTTACCTTCATGATAGTATAATCCTCGGGCCTTATCGCCATTGTATCTGCATCTGGGGGAGGTATTGCGATGGTCGCAACCATATTTCCTGCTAGACTAGTTTGGAGGGTATGGACTGTCTGGGCCTTCTTAGGCTTTTTAGCCTCTGCATTTTGGACTATCATCTCGGCCAAGGAGAGTGGAACACCTGTTTCTACTTTCGGAGCCTTTCTCTTCCTTGATTCCACCTACCATTGGGGCGGCTGGGGCGACTTTGCTGTTAAGACTTGGGCATCAGGATTCCCTTCAGAATTTGGCAGAGCGTTCCCAGGATTGGAAGTGTCATCGGTCTCTTTCTCCTTTTCCTGTTCCTATTCCCTCTCTCTAGAGGCCTCAGTATTTTCCATTGTGTTGGCATCTTCCTTTGTGATGTCTGGGATTTCTTCCATGCTGATATCAACATCACCTGTATATTTGGGGATTTCCTCATGCTTCTCAGCATCAGGTGAATCAACATGTGTATCTTTGGGAGTTTTTCCCTCATCCTGCTACTATTGTTCTTCCTCAGCATCACTTGCTTGGGTACCTTCCTCCATTGGAACATTTTCTGGAGGTGGTTGAGGTATCGGGCCAAGATTTAGTGTTTGGGCCGCCGTGATTACCTCACTGAATGTACTCTAGGGCATTTGGTCACCCAGAGTAACCAAAGGTATTTGGAGTGTGATGAATGGGGGTAATGTTGATCCCGTGGGTCTAATTTCTCTGGTCATCAGTTTTTCATATATGATTTGCCTTAATTCATCGTGGGTCTCTTGGACTGGTGTTTTCTCCCCCTCGATCTACTTTTGTATTTCCTCTCGGACTTCCTACTCTGCGGCAGCTTCTTTCTCTGAGACTTCCTTTTCAGCAGGGATATCCTCTTTTTCCTAAGTGGCAATCTCCTCTACCACATGATCTATATCCTCATGCAGGTTCATGATCTCATCCGTCCCGAACACATCATCAAAATTGTCATGTGGGGGAGAGGTATCTGAAATATTCTCAAGTTCAGGGGAATCCAAACTGACATCCACTGGGGGCATGTTAGGCATACCAGGGCCTTCATCTATGCTTGGGGTGGGGTTCACCTTCTGCTTCTTCTTCCTTCATAGTGGGACCCTGGTATCCAAAATACTTTTAGACCCCACCTCAGCGAAAGTCTATCTACTCATCATTGCGGCCAATGACGGGGATCCTGTCGGGCAAGCAAATGCTACTGGAGATGCAAGGAGGACCTGGGAAAGTTGTGCACTTATATTTTGGCTTGCCAGCCTCATCTCCTCCATTTGTTCTTGTAGCTATGCCATTATGGGGATCAGACCCTGGAGAGGTACCTTGGCTGGGGTACCCTCTACTTCCTTCCCCTTTCTTGTGTTGGGTCCTGTGGCTCTGAAGGTCAAAGTGAACCCCCAACAATTTTTCCTTTTCAGGTGCTCTTGGGACACACCTGCGCAAAATATTTATGCCTATTTTCTATGATGGGGCGGCATACTCCCTTGATTGTTAAATCTTCTGGGGTGGCCCAATCCACTGGAGGGAGACCCAATTTTTCTAACCCCTGCTCTTTATACAATGGGTCCTCCAGTGGCCCATCATCTAAAAACCCTTTGAGAAACCCTGAAGGTCAAGGACTTTCATCAGGCCTTTGGACATCCATGAATGTTGGCGGGCCCAAAGATCAAAACTTTCTTGGAAATCTGCCCAAAAATATTCCATATCTTCTATGTGCGGCGGGGATGCCCAGGGAAGTGCCAAGGCTATCTTACCTAGTGGATCAAAATTGTTCCTGATATGGTGGAATTCCATCAGTCCCAGACTCTTCAACTCAATTTCTGCCTCCTTTTCTGTGGCCAGAGTGCAAGAATAGTTCCCTCAAGAAATTGGGAACGGAACATTGGTAACCTTCTTCACCGTGAAGAGGGCGTGCAGCTCCATAATTTGTCTGCAGAATTCTAAAAGAATGATTCTATCCCCGCGATATCGGGGAAGAAGATAGGGTTTCTTAGAGAAGTCGGTCACCCGAATATATGTTTGCTGCTGGAATTGAATGAAATAATTAACATAGGAACTCACCAAGTTCATCGCCTCCTATGGTAACTGGAATCTGGAGTCCCGAGTAAGTGTCAAAATGTTTTGGTAAATGAAGGCATCATTTACCCTGCAAAAATTTGGGAAACTAAGTTCCCACTGGACCTGGGGATAATGATCCCATGGCATAAACTGGCCCGGCCCATTCCCAAGAATGCACACTACATCCAAACCCAAAAAATTCGGTCTTTGTTGGGCCAGTGCCCATAGTATGTAAGATGTCATGTGGAACTTTGAATTTTGGAGGACGCCTTTCAGCTGTGTGTCCACATAATTGGCTATGATAGCCGCCCAATTGAAGGTCTGGTTGTGGGTGGTGATGCAGTAGAGAAAATAGTACATCCATGCTGAGAAATCCCAAGCATGGAGTTCTCCAAAGATACTACATAGAAAAATAATTCCCACTTGTATACATTCTTTAAAATCCCCGCAGGGAATCTCGAACTTCATCTTTTTGTAGTCCTTTTTTGGGGACTTTAGCCACTAAGCATTGAGAGGTTGCTAGGAGAGAAGGGAAGCTTCCTCAAACTCTTTTAATGACTTGGCCCGAGTGAGAATGATGGAGCCCTTGAATTGAGGGATCCCTAGCTCTGAAGCAAAAGTGGCAGCGTCCAAATGGATAATAGTTGTTGGATAGTGTAGTGGCCGGGGATCGGCGAGCAAGACAACCTGGGTGGGGCCTTTGTAGAGTGTCGTGAGTTGGAGTATCATCTCTAGTGCTTGCACGGAGCAAGGGAAATTCATAGCTTTGATAATTCTGGAGGTGGCCATATGGCTAGCCATAACATCTCCGCTAGCTTTTAGTTTATAAATGGCTTGAACCAAGCCCTGCATCTCAGCCCAAAGTCCAGGCTCTGTGTTTGTTATCACTTGCACTTTCAAGTCCACCTTGGACCCTACAAGAATGCCCTCCTTGGGTATTTGGTAGTTAGTGGTAGCTTGGCCAACATCTTTTCGACCTTAGTATTTGTATCTTCCTAAGTGGAGGTAGTAGGTAACTTTGGGCTATCAGGAGGAGTGATCACCTTAGACATTTTGATCAAGCAATTTGTGACCTGCAAGACCGGAGAACCGTCAATACATGATATGATAAAAAATAACTTTAAGGACACCGGGGGATTCACCACCATTTTGCACCTGCCCAAAAATATGTTAGCATGCATCAAAATCCCAGAATGGTGAAATTAACATGGGTTGGATTTTGATAGAAGCTCGGGGCTCAAGGACATTGGGCCAAGTGACAAAAATAGAATGAAGACCCAGGGGCTTCTCACCACCTGGAGTCCAAAAGAACTAGCCGTTGTCGACATGACCGATAGTAAGCCATACTTGGCTGACATGGGTCATCACGTGGCCACGTGACAGGAAATGCAATGGCATTAATGGTGATAGGTAGGATGACACAGGGGAAGTAAAGGCAAATGGGATGGGATTTGAATGCCCGCTCATGGGAAATTAATCCCACCAACAAGGTGACATGACAAAGGAGAGAGAAAGCCGCCATGGCTTGAACCAGTGAGGTGTCGAGTTTGAGTCATGGTGAATGTCTCTCTAATGAGCTCAATAGTTGGTTTGGACATGATGGAGCATAACGAGATCGATGCAACAGAGAGATATATAGGGAATATATACATAGGGCCAAAGCACAACTTGCAGGCTGACTGCAAAACAATGACATATATACACTATTTACACAAATTTACACAATGTACAAAATATACAAAGACACCTAAAGCTACTCTATGACAATGTACAAATTTATACATTAAATTACACTTGCACAGAGGGTAGACAACCCTCTGGCAGAGCCAACCCACCAATGGGAGGCGATATAAAATAAGAACCAGAGACGGGAACGAAAGCAAAATAAAACAAAACAAAACAAAGAAGACAAATGAAAACTAGAAACCAGAGAAAGAAACGTCGAAAGGCTTAACTGGAAACATGGGGGAAGAAAGAAAGACGAGCATGGGAGGCACCCTACAACATGTTCACCTTTGAATGACCATGCACGAGCACTGCAAATCACCTTTCAATTAGCCACTAAGAACAGGGAGTAATTTGTTGTTTGATCACCTTTGAAATCGCTCTAAGTGCTCTAAGTATTTGATCACGGTAAATGTGAAAATGACAGGTAACTCCCATTTATACCCCTGGGGTAAAAATGTGTTGCATTCTTTCCACAAACTCCAGGACAAGCAAAACCTCTAGACTTCAGGCCCTGGGACTTCATGAAACCATACCTTCTTGCAAAAGAAGACATAATGGCATAGAATCCCGGAGTCCAGAATCTGGCTGACTCAAAACAACAAACAAACTCCGGGACCGAGTCCCAGAGACACAAGAAGGCAAAAGAAAAATAAAGAAAACCCTCATAGCAACAAATCCCAGAGGGAAAACAAAGAAAAACAAGAAACCAAAGGAAAGAGCCAAAGCAAAAAGGGGGGACCCAACATTTTGCCTACAAAATGTAGGGACGGGTATGCAGGGCATAACACTTAGGATTAAATTTCTTAGATTTGACCTTAGATTCCTTTGAATCTTTATTTGGACATCTAGATGCAATATGACCAATATTATTACAAGCAAAACATTTCAAAGGTAACTTTTCTTCATACTTACCAGAGCCTTTTAGGAATTCTTCTTGCAATAAAGGCTTCAAGTTCATTGATCTTCCTTTCCTCTTCCATGAGCCCTTCCCGCTGCTTAGGATAGTAACTATCTGTTATTACTCTATAAGAGCTCTCTCTCTCATCATTCTTGGTCACACTGGCTTTGAATGTAGTCACAACCTTCAAAATTTCCTTAGCAAGATAGGTCATCTCATAAGCACATAGTCTACCCAACAGGGCTTCTCTTGTAATGTCTTTCACAGTCATAATTTCTTTAATAGCTACAACTTTCTCATTGTAACACGCATGAAGTGATCTCAGAATTTTGTATATGACCTCATTATCTTCCAAGGTACCACCAACACATTTGATTGAACTAACCAGATCATTCACCCTTTGAATATAAGATGAGATAGTTTCACTTTCACTCATCTTCATATCCTCATACTTTTCTTTCAAACCCCTCAGCTTAGCTTGCTTTACATACTTGTCACCTTCATAAATAGTTTCAAGTTTAGTCCATACCTCATGCACTATCCTCAATCCATAGATGTGAGAATATTTTGTGTTTGATAGGGCACTGACCAAATCTTCCCTTGCTAACATATTTTTCCTTGAATTTCTTCTCATCAGTAGTATCCTAAGTCAAATCGTTAGGAATAGAATAAGATTTCTCTCTGATCTCCCATGCATATTAGATAAGTAGTCATCTAGTCCTTCAATATCAGTTAGTTGGTTCCATAATACTTTGGACTATCCTTCCTAATTCTTGTCATGTTGGATATCCTTCAAGCAATTAAGCTTCTCCAAAGGACTTAGCTCTAATACCAATTGTTAGGCCCAAAGAAGAAAAACACAACTGAGAGGGGGGTGAATCACTTGTACTCATAGTTATTAAAACTTTAACAATTGAATCACTTATAGATCTGAAAGATAAAATAATAATGCAAATTCCATAATACACAACTCAGAAAAACAAATTTGTTCACAAGGAAACCCGATTAAGGGAAATCCCCGATGGGAGTCAAACCCACAAGATAAATGTACTCTACTAAAAGTATTGCATGGTTAAAAGAAAATAAGAGCAAAGAAGAATGCACTTGCATCCACAAGACCATTGTCTAGATCACACTTATCACAATACAATGATTTGGTCCTCATTTGGATTCTCCGATCAATCACTGATAAGAGTTGCAAAGGGTGGGAAAACTGTCCAATACAACCAAACTAACTTACAACATATCCTATGCCAATATAGTTCCAATGAAGTACAATTTCTACCTCAGTTGTAGATTAAAAACATCTCTCTTTGCACTATCCAAACTACACATCATAATCACAAATGATTTTCCATTTATACATATTACAATGAATGAAAACAACAAGGCCGGACAAGACCAATGCAAATAAATGATACGAATATTAAGCTCAAACACCAAAGCAATCCAAATTAAGTTAGCTAGGACTTAGATAGGACCCAAAGCATCATCCATGAACATGAAACAACATCGCCAAATCCACGTCACAAATTGCAACACGTTACTTCATCAAGTTGGCTAAGATATAAATGAAGAAACACCAACACACTCAGCAAATCACCAAATGTGATTCCCTCAATCAATGCTAACAAACAATATGGTCATAACGCGATCCAAGAACAACAAAAAGAAGCATGAACATCCTCTTAAACATCTCAACCTCAAAATCAAAACTCATCTCTATATTGTTCATCATGAACATTGAACACTAAACTCTGTCACATAAAAAAGATAGCTTGTCAAACTCTGAATCATGAACAACATGAGATGAGGAAACAACATTGAGCTCCAAAGAATCCACCAACTTTGTGTCCAATGAATCAACGAAACTGATCCATACCAAACAAAAAAATCAACCTTGGAAACATCCTAAACAACATGAACACTGAAATAATGATACCTAATAAATTAATCATAACTAACTCTAATTGCCATCCGAAGCTCTATAAGTTGATCAAAATCAACTATAGACATATATGAACCATCACATACGATCACATCACAAGATCAACAACATATCACATGAATCAACATAAATCATCTGAACTGAACAAAATGCACTGTCTGCAACAATAATAATATGTTGACGTCAATGACAAAACATTAATGTCAGCACACATAGACAAGGTCTAATGAACAATCTCTGACATGCTTAACAATCTTCCAACATGACCATCTCTGGATCATTTGATTATTCATCAAAGACTATGATAACCTCCTCATGCACATGTATAGTATTCCCTGTCAGACTTAAATAATCCCGAAATGTGAAAATATTTATTTTATCTTTTGATATCTGTTATACCATCCAACAATTTTAGAGGCCGCAGTTTCATTATCCCTTTCTTCCATTTCTGTAATCATCCTTAACATCTTATAGGCTAGCAATAACTTTGCTCTGATACCACTGTAAAGACCTTAAATTTTGTATGATCTAAACTTTTCTTTTATGAACTATTTAAACCTCAAAATAGAAGACTAATTACACAATATTGATTTAGGAAAAGAAATAGTCAATAATTCTTATGCAGATTCAAAGCATCAAATAACAAGTTTTACCCACTAACTGTAAATTCAAGATTATATTTTTTTATTGAAAGTGATATATAATTTCTTCACAAAAGTAATTCAAGATTTCAAATTACATATAACTCAATATAGAGTTTGAATAGTAATACACAACAAAGGGTAACTCTTGAGGGTTTCATCCCAAGACGATATAGAGCTCTAACAACAACACACAACAACATAGATGATCTCTTGGGGGTTCTGTCACAAGACCCAAATCGTGCACAAGGGCAAAAAAAAAATTAAGCACAACAAAAATACATAGCCGAGTCATCTATATATACCTACTTTGGGTAGTTTATTAACTTTTCATGCAAGGCAAGTAAACAATATGATTTGGCCCCTTTCTAGAAGTTGGTACAAGATATTAAAAAAAAAAAGAAAAAAATATGATTTTCCTTCTAGGAGACAACTATTAGTACAAGGCAAAAAAAATCTAATTTATTTCTAGGATACAACTATCACTATAAGAAAAAAGCGGGCTTCTTCGAGAAGTTGGTGGTTCTTACCAGAAAATTCAAGACCAAAATATGGTTCTTTTCTTCCTACACAATATAAGACTGCTTGACTGGAAATAATCTAATCTTTTCTTGATTTTTTTCTAGAAGGAGACAAAAATTCATAGTTCGCATCCAACACTACCATCTAGGCCAGGATGCCTCAACTTTATGGGTTCATTACACATAATGTGTAGATAAACAATGTAGCACACAACTGGTCAGCCCAAAAATATCATCCAATGCAAATAACACAACACAAATCTTCACACGGCTTGAAAAGACCCATACCAGCATCTTAACTCAATGTCCAACACAAGTACAAACCAAAATTATATGATCCAAATAAGAAAACCAACTAAGTAAGCCAAAGACTAATGCAAACAATAATGTTGAGAAACAAAACATCACAACTTCTCTTGCAGAGCAAAATAACACTTGAAACCTAAACTGGGTCACTTCACAAACATTTTGAACATTTTCTCCAAAATGCAAAACCAAAAGAAACATTGTGGAGTATTCTTTGTACCAGTCCTTACAAACAACCTCATTTTTAGAAAATTACAACTACTAACCATATCAACTACAATACAAAGAACCTGAAAATATAACATTAACATCTACAAAATATAGACATTGTATCTTAAAATTCAAGCTCATATCACCGAATGCATAGGATTGTGGAACATTCTCCCTTAAAGACTTCAAATGCACTTTCCTACATATTCCATTTCCTGATATTATAATATTCCACATATAACACATACTCACTCTAGAGGAACACTAAAGAACATAGGAACAAATAAACACATATTTCCATACATCTCTAACATCATGTTAACATCAATGATAACACAGACTCATATTGGTTACAATCTCCTCTTTTGTCATTGATGACAACACCATAAATATGATCATCTCCATTAGTGTGAACTACAACACACTCTCCCTTAGGGCATGTCTCTTGGATGTACTCACTTTCCAAATATCTTTCCCTTATAGGTACATATATCCATGCATACTTATCCTCAGTGACAACATATTGCAACAATCTCCTTATTACATTGACATCAATGACAACAATCGCCCCCTTTGTCATTGATGACAATACCCAAATCATATTCTCTCTAAACTCAAGTGTATCTCTCTCCTACTATATTACTCTCCCACTTTGACATTAATGAAAAAGGGTACAATTCTCAAACTTCTCTCCTCTTATCAAGGATATCTCTCGTCCTTTCAAACTTTTGCAAAACTTTCCTACAATTAGGAAACCCACAAATTCCTGCTCCCCTTGAGAGAAACCACTACATCAATCCAAGAGACAAAAGATAGAATTTGAATATCCCCTTAGAAATATGCAACACTTTATGCATCTAATTCAGAGGAGATACAATAACCCCTAACTTCTACAAGAGATACTCAAAAGTATCCTTTGATAGTGCCTTAGTGAAAATGTTTGCAATCTGATCTTTTGAAAGAACATACTCTAAACTAACCTCATTCTTTGCAACCTTCTCTCTTAAGAAGTGATACCAGATAGAAATCTATTTGGTTCTTGAATGCACCATTAGATTCTTTGAAATGTTAATTTCACTTGTATTATAACACATAATAGGAATAACCTCATCATACATCACCTTGATATCTCTTACAATCCACTCCATCCACATCACCTAACTACAAAAAGATGCTACTACAATGTACTCAGCTTATACTATTGATAATGATATTTAATCTTGTTTCTTACTTATCCAAGAGACCAAACTGTCTCCCAAGAAAAAAATGCTTATTTTTTCATCAACATAGTTAGCCCAATCCATATTTGTGTAAGCTTTCAGAGAAAAATCATAATCTTTCTTATACCACAAACTTAAATTTGGAGTCCCTTTTAAGTATCTGAATATCCTTCTCACATAAACTTAAAATTTTTTGAATATGAAACCTTGTTAATTGACTTTTACCAAATTAACACCAAAGTGAGATAAATAATGAAGAGCATACACATGAACACTAAGTTTTTATGTGGAAATCTCAATGTGGGAAAAACCATGGTGAGATCCAACTCACAATATGAATAACTCATTACATTGATGTTTTAGGCTCAAGGCCAAGGAAGCTTATTTCTCCCATTTGACTTGTAGGCTAAGGTGCACAACCTTAGAGAAAGATACAAGAGACTTGCAAGCATAGACACACAATCCCAAGGAAAGATACAAAGGACTTGTAGGCTGAAGCTCACTGCCTAAGGGAAAGATACAAATTTGCACAAATCCACTAAGAAGGACAAACTATCGTCCAACGGGAATATAAAAAACATGAGTTGAAGAGAATAAATAAGGATGAAACTATCCTTGAATCATTGTCTCAAGTGACCAAATTCATGAAAAATATCACACATACATTCGTTGCCTCAAAATCTAATATTCTGAATGATGTGATCATGAAAACACATCACAAATTTATCTTTGTTCTTCTCTTCACCACATACTCTTTCACATGATTTCACATTCGATCCACATGTCAACACACTCAAATGATATTCTATATATGAGCTTCATCGATATGAGCCCTTAACTAGGTTGGCCAAGGATAGAGCAAACATAATTTCAACAAATTGGCTACCATGTACAACTTTGGTGAATTCGGTCCACTTCAAGAGATAAAGGGGACCCAAATACATCACAACACATCTTTTTAAGTAGATCCAAATGATCCATGTGCAATAAGACATCCTCAAACGATGACATCAAATGTAAAGTGTAGACAAACAATGTAACACACAACTAGTTGAGCATCCAATGCAAATAATAGAATGTGGATCTTCACACACCCTGGTAAGACCCATAAGAACATTTTAGCTCAGCTTCCAGCACAATTATGGACCAAAAGAATATGATCCAATCAAGAAAACCAATTGATTCGACCAGAGACCAATACAAACATTAATGTCATGAAACAAAACATCACAACTTCTCTTACAAAGAAAACCAAAACTTGAAACCTGGATAGAGACACTATACAAATATTTTGAAATTTTCCTCTAAATCGTGAAACCAAAAACAACGCTTCAAAGCATTCTCTAGACCAACCCTAATAGATAGCCTCATTGTCAGCAAATTGCAACTACCAACATTTTTAACTGTGATATAGAGGATCTTAAAATATAACAGTGCAACATATACAAAACATAGACATTATATCCAAAATTGCAAGCTCAAATCACCAAATGTGGAGGAATGCACGAAATTGTAGCATACATACTTCAAATACTCTTTCCTGCATATTTTGTCTCCTGATATTGTAACATCCTAGACAGAACACATACTCACTCCAAAGAAACACTAGATTCTATAGGAAGACCTAAACACATAATGTTTGACCTCTCTAACATTAGGTTGACATCAACGACAACACAAACTCATATGTCCAACAGAACCTAAAGTGTAGAGAAGGGTAGTTGTAAATATTATCTCCTATTCATTGTCCAAATATTTCATTGATTCAAAGTATAATCCATGGAAAATTTTTAGGATTTTTTGGGACGCATATTGTGGAACCAATAAATTGTCAAATCTACTGGGGACAAGAGTCAAATAGTTTGAAGACCTATATACTTGGAGGAAGAAATTGTTTTAGAACATCTAAAACTTTTTAATAAAATTATGATGCTTTGTGAGTGGAATCAACACAAAAGTATTTGATCTTTAAGAACCTTTATAATTACTTGAAGATTTTATCCTTCTAAGAGAGATGTCAACTTTGTGAATGAGCCTAATGAATTGTAGAAGAATTTATTTTTTTATGCAAGCATATTGCATGAAATTTCAAAGTTTCTAGTTGGAGAAAGAAGATTTAAAAGATTCCAATAGTTTTAATATAGGCATTCAGTCTTTCCTTGTTTTATCTTTAAAGAAGGAAAACATTGTATGAAGTTTATTTATTAAATGTTTTAAGAAAAAAATGTGTTCCCATGTTCAATGAATATTTTCATTAGAAGTAAGGAAATCGAGTTGAATAGTGTAAGCTTGCATGTTTTGATAATGTTGATTATGATGATATGTAATGGATTAAATGGTTCACTATATTAAGTTGAAGATGATGCAAGACATTAAATCAGTTAATGGTTTGTATTTTCATTGATGTCAACTTGATATCATATGTATGGTCATATACATAATGCCAAAGACTTCAGAGAATCAATGGAATAAAGGTTATGCTTTCAGCAATGCATAAAAGTCAAGTATTCACTAAGTGACAGACCACCGGTGGAGTGCACACCATCGGTAAAGATAGAGATAAAAGTCACAGTGATGCCCGACGAGCAGAAGACAGTGTTGCCTGACAAAGTAGAATCAAAGGATGCTCAACAAGCTAAAAATAGTATTGCCCGACGAGCAAGATCCAATGATGCCCGAAAGATGGAGATCCCGAAGCTAACTGAAGCTGCACCGACAGAACTAGCAGTTATCACCGGCGATGAACTACAGAGTTGACTGACAGAACAGAGAGATCAGAAAATGACAAAATATCTAGTTGGCAGAGCTAAAGGATAGACTTAGCTGGTTGTTTGATTTTTTTTATTCGACCATAGTTAAGTAAGTGATTTGTACAATTGGCAAGAAGATTACTACGAGATAAATCAGGAGTTAAAGTCATAAATCAATTTGGCTGGATTATTTTTCACGCCAAGAATCAAGAATCAAGAATCTAGAATTAAGGAATATCATGTCTATATAAGAGACAAGAATAATTCACTCTCAAAAGCAAGCAATCAAATACACAGGGGAGTGAACTGATAGAAGATGCTGAAGAGAAACTGATGAAGGATTAACTTCATGCAGTCCTGATCAATCAAGCTGAGGGAGAGCTAAAGAATTCTGTAGACACTGACAAACAAAAAAGCACAGCATCACATAGCAGAAAGAGTTAAGTACAAAGGAATTGTATTGATACATTGATCAAAAAGATATTGTAAGTAAATAGATCTGAAAATTTGCAATTTAGTTGCATTAAAAATAGGTCATTTTGTTTTAGTTTAACCATTGAAGCATTAAGTCTCTTAATAGAGTAGGACTTAATAGTCTTTTGTAATTGAGTTATATCCTAGCAGATTACCAGAAGGTTGACTCATGATAGTAGTACTGGTCTTACCTAAAGTCTATTGACAGTCTAAGAAGGAGGCTAATTCAAGGATGGTAGTAAGATTTGCATCAAGCCTATTGACAGTCATGAGACTGATTCAAGGATGGTAGCGTAGATGCCAGATACTAAGTGACAACCTATGTATAAAAATCCTCTAACAAGGTCACACTTAACCATGTGTTTGTAACCTTTAACAGGGTTGGCTCCTAACAAAGCTCACTTTAGAAGAGTGAAAATTTGGGGTACCGGTCCTAGTGGTTTTTCCCTTAATAGAGTTTCCACGTTAAAATCCTTGTGTTATATGTGTATGGTTTATTACTTTATTGTTTTACATTCTACATATGCATTTATGGATTGATTGGTATACTTTGCATATTTACTGAGTATCGATAAATACAGTTTACTTCTTATCGGTTATCAAGGAGAATAAGGACAGACAAGGTAAACCGACAGACAGTTATTTATTTCAAGTATTTCAAAGGCATGCATCTTGTTGGGACTTAATAGTTTGAGAAGTATTGATTGGTGAATTAAAGTTTAAATTGGATAAATTTTTGAGGCCACTGATTCACCCCGTCCCCCCTCTCAGTTATTACTAACAATTGGTATCATGGCTTGTGTGCTTAGAAGGAAGGTTTCAAGACCTAAGTAAAGATCACAAGATGAATAGATGAGATGTGCCCAAGTTGAACAAGGACAACTTTGCTTCATAGAAAAGCAGGATAAAGCTTCACTTATCAGGTATTGGCAATGATATTACTCAATACTTAGATACTGAATATGTGTTTCCTACAGGACCATTGATAGTAGATCAATTGAGAGTAAAGCATGAACATAACTGCATTGTTATAGAGCTTTCAACCTCACTCTTTGATGTTGAATTTGAGGATGTCAAAGATTGCAAAAATGCAAAGACAATGTGGGACAAGTTGAAACTTGTACATGCTGGTGATGCAAATGTTCTGAGAGCCAAGGCAGAAAGCCTTAGAGGAAAGTTTGATGATCTCAGAATGAAAGAAGGTGAAAATATCACACAGTACAACAACAAGAATAAAAGAAGTAGTCTGCTATATGAGGTGTTGGAGGTACACTTGAAGAGGAGACAATGGTAAGTAAAATCCTAAGAACCCTATTGCCTATATATGCTATTAGAGTCTCTGTTATTCAAGAAATGAGAGCAGTAAAAAATAATATAATCACTCTTGATAGCCTGATTGGTAGATTGATTTCATTTGAGATGAATAACTTTGATAATAGTGTCTTACCAAGCTTAGAGTCTGCATTCAAGTCTTCTATGAGAATAAGCAAATCTAGTCAGAGACACTCATCTAGAAGAGACAGTGAAAGCAAAAGTGAAGAAGAAGATCTAGATGAAATTGAAGCACTCATGGAAAGAAGAATGCTAAGAGGCAAAGGTAAGTTACCACTTGTATGTTTTAATTGTAAAGAGATTGGACACTTTGCTGCAAGATGTCTTAAAAGAAAAGATGACAAAAGTGATAACATATCTTTTGAGAAGAAATCTGACAGAGGTGATAACAAAGATTATAGAGGTTACCGACGATCAGAAAGAAGTGATACCCGACATTACAAGGACAAAGGCAAGAAGGCTAGCTATCTAGCTGCTTGCAAAGATGAAGATACTAACACCAAACTGGATGATGATGTTGAGATAGTGTTTGTAGCTGTGAAGGATGATTCAGATGAAGATGAAAGGTATGAAGAAAATGCACTCATATCTAAGATTAGTAAAAATGATATCTAGATTATAGATAGTGGCTGCACTCACCATATGACCGGTGACAAAGAAAAGTTTAATACTTTCGAATACTATAAAGGTGGTACAATAAGAATGGGAAATGATTCACCTTATCAAATCAAAGGTAAAGGAACAGTAATGCTGAATAACCTAATTAAATATGAAAATGCCTATTGGGTAAAAGGATTGAATTATAATCTGTTGAGTGTTTCTCAACTGAATAATTCAGGTCATAAAGTAGCATTTGAGAACAAGAAGGCAAAAATCTTCAATGAATTAGGAACACTGATTGGTACCGGTGAATAGACCAGAGGTAACTTATTCTATCTAAATGATACTAACCCCACTTGCTTGATGACTAGAAACAAAGACATATGGCTGTGGCACAAAAGGTTGTGTCATGTGAACTTTGACAACATGATGAAGATAAGAAGGAAAAGAAGTG
>MU228090.1:1510338-1552878 GCA_018584345.1 Thuja plicata | reverse complement strand
CTGGTCATTTATTTAGTCATCTATTTTCCAAATATGATCAGTTTTGGTCATGTGACTAAAACTTTTAGTCACGTGACCAAAAGTTTTAGTCACTTAGTCATTTATTTGCCAAATTCTACTAGTGATAAAATAGTTACTAGAAGGTATGCATATGCAAATTTTAGAACCAATAATTATCTATTGTGATAACACAAGTGCAATAAGCATTTCCAAAATTCCAGTCATGCATGCTAAAACAAAGCATATTTCCATCAAGTATCATTATTTAAGAGAACAAGTTCAGGCTAAGGAAGTGATACTTGAGTGTGTGCAATCAAAGGAATAATTGGCCGATATCTTCACCAAGCCATTGCCCAAGGATTCATTTGAGTACTTGAGACAGAGACTAGGGGTCAGACCCTTGTCTACTAGTAAGTAAGATGACTAGAAGGCTGCATCAGCCTACATATTATCAGAATATCATTCATGTTGATGCACGCAAAGAGATGAACTTCAAAGCTACATCTATATACAAACAAGTATATATCATCACCAAGCACCAGAGCATATTGTTGTATTGTTGATGGATAAGGCAAATTCAAGGAATATATTATGGATGGAGAGAAAAGATTGCTTGACATTAATGTCAGATATTTGTGAGATATTTATTTGGCATTGTTGTCAAAGGGAGAGAGATATCCATATGGTGTAGGAGCCCCTACTCTAGAATCAACAAACAATACTACTAAGAGTCCTAAACACATCTAGTTAACTTAGAGTTTCTAGTCAGGCACCTAGACCAAGCTATAAAGCCTAGTTCCAGGATTGGCACAATTATAAACCCCTGGCTTACTATGGTCAAAAGTCGTTAATAGGCCTAAAATCATAGGATCTTAGTATTTTTCATATTTTTAAGGTTTTAGATCCATTTTGGATCACTAGAATAAAGTAAGGACCAAGTTTGGTCATTAGTTTTGCAAAATTGCAAAATAGGCAAAAGTTGCTCTAAAAGTTGTCAAAGCAACTTTCGAGCAACTTTCTTAAAAGTTGTCAAACTTGTAAACACAACTCCCAAATGGATAATTAGTTCAAACAGGTCATGTAACCATTGGGAGTGCCCTACATAAGCCCTTATAGGCGGGTGGTAGGGGACAATGTAATTTTGGCAATTATCAATAAAATAACCATCATTTCTCTGTAGATTTCACGTTTCAGACCACTGTACTGATAGGTACAGATGTGAGGGCATGAAATAGTGATTCCAAAAGTAGAAGCCTTGAATCTTCTTCCATTTTCAGTTGGTCTCATGTATTGATCTACCCTAGATTGGAAGATATCTAATTTTTAGTAGGAAGTACCTGGAATTGAGGCTTAAAAATAGGGTTTCTAATAGGGCCTAATTGTTTGGTCCCATTCCACCATGGGAAATTGATGCCCCTTGGTGGAATACAACCTTTTCCAATGTATTTTCATATTTTTCAGGTTAGGAGTGTGGATTTGCAGAGGAGTGAGTTTTCCACAAAGCCCTAGGTGTACATCTCATGTGTGCACCAATTTGTGACTTAGGACAGTCACTATAGATTTCGGTTGGGGATTCATCAAGGCCTCAAAACCTGGATTCTGAGTTGTTTTACATGTCCACACATGCCTCCATGCTTAGTTTGTGTTTTTTCATAGGATAAAGAGCACTTGTAGTGCATTTGGAGCCCTAATTAGGCCTATTAGCTCGATCTAATATTGCAACAGCAGTGACCTATATTCACTTCCACTCCTTGGTGTTAAGACATGTTTTGTAAACCCCAAAAAGGTATCAGAATCCCTGACCTAATCACCATCTCATTTGGGAACATTCTAACTTATGTTCAAATTTCACTCTAGGAAGGGCTACAAGCCAAATCCTTAGGTTGTGAAGCATCTTAGTGTTATGGGTTTCTTTTAAATGAAAGAACCATTGGAACTATAAGAATAAGACCTAAATAGGCTAGAGCACTGATTGTAGGCCACCCCTAGTCTTAGTATCCATTTCTTGGGGTTTGACTATCTATTGGGCTAAAGAGACCTCTTAGTGGACCCTTGGTTTTTTTTGGTGCTTAGGACTTTGGTGAACCTAGTGATTAGGTTACATTTGATAGTTGAGGTTGTGATAACCTCTCCCCTAGTCCTTTTGGATACTTTTGATAAGTATTGAGCACTTGACCCTGTCACCTTGGGTATTGAGGGATTGAAACTTACCATTTACTCACTGATTAAAGGCTTTCGCTTGCCACTTTGCATCAAGTGGTATCAGAGCTATGTCTGCTCCTGAAGATGAAGAGATCCCTACCAAGGTCACAAATAGTGAGTTAGAAAAGATGGTGAGAGAGAGAAGGGTTGTAAACATAGCCTTCACCAAGAGGCTTCAGGAACTTGAGAAGAAGCTTTACAAGAATAGAAAAGATGGGTCTGAAAATGAAGAGGAGAGTGAAGAAGAGGAGGATGACTCTGATCAACACATCCCTGCAGACCAAAGGCCCTTCATAGATGCCTTGAAATCCATGGGAAGGAGAACCATGGAGGAGAAGATAGATTTTCTGGTCTTCAATGGCAAGATGAATGTTGATCTAGCCTTGGATTGGATAGAGGCTTTGACAACATTCTTTGAATGTGAGGACATCCCTAAAAAATAGAGGGTAAAGGTGGCAAGATCCAAGTTAAAGGGAGCAGCCCTAAGTTGGTGGAACTTCATCCAAACAGAGAGGGTGAAGAATGGAAAGAGCATGATCAACACATGGAATAAGATGATAGCCCTAATCAAAGAAACATATGTACCGGAGGACTATGGGATACAACTCCATAGGAGGAAGCAAAGTTTAAAACAAAATGACATGGATGTAGGCTCGTACACTAAGGAGTTCTTAAAATTATGTATGAAGACCAATGTGGCAGAAGATGAGGAAGAAAAACTAGCAAGATACATGAATGGATTGAAGGTGTCCATTCAAGAAGAACTAAGCCTACACTGCCCTACCACAGTCAATAAATGCTATCAAATGGCACTCAAGGTAGAGGAGAAATGGAAAAGAAAACAGGATTTTGGCAAAGGGAAGAGTAATGATAATGGGAAGAACTTTAGAGGCAAAGGAAACTCTTGGAACAAGGGATAGAATAGTGGTAGCAGCAGTAGGACCCCTGACTAAGGAGACAAAAAATAGTGACTCTAATTCAAGAGGAAACTATAGAGGAAGGAGGCCCTTCAATAGGGGAAGGACAAATTCGGGAAGAGGTAATGGACCATTGAAATGTTACTATTGCAATCAAATGGGACATCATGCAGGAAGATGCCCTAAGAAGAGACACAACAACAACCAAGGTGAGAGGAGAGCACAACTTGTCCAAGAAGATAAACAACAAGACAATGTTGATGCTAGAGACTTGGAACCAGAGGAAGGAGTATGCTTGATGATGAGGAAGGTCTTCCTTCAAGTGCCAAAAACCCAAGAACCTCCACAAAGAAAGAATCTCTTTAGGACAAAGATCAAATGTCATGGAAAGGTATGCAATCTGTTAATAGATTCTGGTTCAACTGAAAATCTTGTATCTTGTGAAATGGTTCAGAAGTTAAACCTCTCTAAAATGCCACACCCTTGCCCCTATCATGTTTCATGGTTAACAAGAGGCCAACAAACTCTAGTAACAGAACAAGCATGGATAGAATTCTCAATTACAGATTTTAAAGACAAATTTCTTTGTGATGTGGTTGAATGGATGCCTCACACATCCTTCTAGGCGAGCCTTGGCAATTTGATGTAGATGCCATACACCATTGTAGGAAGAATACCTACACCATCATTAAAGATGGGAAGACCTTTACTATGAAGCCCCTACTGGATAACAAATCTGTAAAAGAACCCACTGTGATCATCATGGGAGAAAAGGAGATGTTAAAAACCTTGAAAGAATCTGATATTGAGCCCTTTGTCTTAATCTCAAAGCCCAAAGATAATATCAGGTCTGATCAAAAAGAGCCCATACCAAATGAAGCCATAAAACTGCTGCAAAAGTATAAAGATGTCACTGCTAGTGACCTGCCCACTAGCCTCCCTCCCATTAGGGACATTAACCATCAAATAGACCTCATACCAGGCTCACCCCTGCCTAATAAGACACCATACAAAATGACACCATTGCATCATGCTGAGATTGCAAAACAGGTCACCGAATTGATGGAAAGAGGACTCATTCAAAAGAGTCTCAGCCCATGTGCAGTACCATCAGTCTTGGCCCCTAAAAAAGATGGTAAATGGAGGTTATGCATGGACAGCAGGGCCCTAAACAAGATCACAATAAGATATAGGTTCCTCATGCCAAGGCTTGAGTACCTATTGGATCAACTAGGAGGTGCTTGCTACTTCACCAAGATAGACTTAAAGTCTGGATACCATCAAATCAGAATCAAACCAAGAGATGAATGGAAAATAGAATTCAAGACTATTGAAGGTTTGTTTGAATGGTTAGTAATGCCCTTTGGCTTAAGCAATGCCCCTAGCACTTTTATGAGGCTTATGAATGAGATATTCATTGATTTTATTGGCAAATTTGTTGTTATTTACCTTGATGATATACTAATATTCAGTCATAGAAAGGAAGACCATCTTGATCATGTGGAATAGTTAATAAGAAGACTCCATCAACACAAGTTGGTAATCAACTTGGAAAAATGCATGTTTATGAGGAAGGAACTAGTATTCCTAGGATTTTTGATTTCACAAGGTACCCTTAAGATGGACACTAAGAAGGTAGAAGCAATCATTAATTGGCCTCCACCAAAGAACCAAGGTGATGTAAGAAGCTTCCATGGACTTGCAACTTTCTATAGGAAGTTTATCAAAAAATTCAGTCATGTGTGTGCACCAATGCTTGAAACTATCAAAGGTGGAAAGAAGACTAAGTTTATGTGGACAAAGGAAGCCAATGATGCATTCCAATACTTGAAGAATAGATTTTCCCAATACCCTATCTTGGTCCTCCCTGATTTTAACAAGGTCTTCACTGTGGAGACAGATACAAGCAATTTGGCTATAGGAGCAGTCCTAAGCCAAGAAGGCAAGGCAGTTGCTTTCTTCTCAGAGACATTGAATGAAGCCACAAGAAAGTACTCCACTTATGACCTAGAGATCTATGCCATGGTCCAAGCCCTCAAGAAATGGAGGCACTATTTGATCCCAAAAGAGTTTGTAGTCTACACTGACAATCATGCATTAAGATTCCTCAATTCACAAGAAAAACTCTCAATCAGGCATCTCAAATGGGTAGAGCAATTGCAGGCCTATAACTTCAACATTAAGCATAAAAAGGGTGTAGAAAACAAATTTGTTGATGCCCTTAGCAGAAGGATTGGTCTTATTGAAGAAGTTCAACTACAAAGTGTGGGAATTGAGTCCCTCAAACACTTGTACCCGAATGACCCTGATTTTGCAGAAGTATATCAGATTTGCACAAAAATGGAGGGCAGATATCACACTGATTTTTCTGAATATCTGATTCAGAATGGACTTCTATTCAAGGGAGCACAACTATGTATACAAAAGTTCTCAATGAGGACAAATATAGTAAGGGAAAATCATTGTGGTGGCCTAGGAGGTCACTTTGGCATTGACAAGACAACAAACATGGTGAAGAGGAGCTATTTTTGGCCTAAGTTTAACAACGATGTTAAGAAGTTTATAGAGACTTGCACAATCTGCCAGCAAGCTAAAGGAATGACAACAAATCAAGGACTCTACCAACCCTTACCAATCCCTTCAAGATCTTGGGAGTCCATCTCAATGGATTTTGTAATGGGACTGCCCAAAACCAAGCAAGGATTTGATAGTTTGTTTGTCATAGTAGATAGGTTCAGCAAAATGGCCCACTTTGTGCCATGCAAGAGCACAAATGATGCATCTCATATAGCCAATCTCTTCTTCAAATAATTAGTTAGAATTGATGGCTTACCTTAGACAATTGTATCAGACAGGGATGTAAAGTTCCAAGGGCACTTTTGGAGGACACTCTTCAAGAAGTTGGGTACAAATCTCACCTATAGCTCTGCCTATCACCCACAAATAGATGGGTAGACTGAGGTAGTAAACAGGTCCCTAGGCAATCTTTTAAGATTCCTAACCAAGAAATACTCACAAAGTTGGCATAAAATCCTGCCCCAAGCAGAGTTTTCCTTCAATGACTCCATAAATAGGTCAACCGGTAAAACTCCATTTCAAGCAGTATATGGCTTGCACCCCAAGGGACCATTAGATCTGATTGAACTCCCCTCTGATTTCAGAATTAGTGCTCAAGGCCAAGAACTGGCAGAGCTCATATCAAAGGTACAGCAGCAAGTAAAAGAAACATTGCAAAGATCTAGTTTGAAGTACAAAGAAAATGCTGACAAAAGAAGGAGAGAGGTCCACTTCAAAGTAGGAGACGGGGTTTGGGCCTTCCTAAGAAAGGAGAGACTACCTAAGGGTAGATACTCCAAACTACAAATGAAGAAAGTAGGCCCCTGCAGCATACTTAACAAAATAGGTGAGATCGCCTATGAAATCTCCCTTCCTCCAACTTTGCAAATATCTCCAATATTCAATGTGGTAGACCTCACACCATATAAAGCTACAGGAGGTTCAATGAATGAGCAGGGTGAGGACACAAACATTGAGGATGAAGACTATGTTATTGATCTTCCCCAAAGAAAACTAGTGGAGATAGAAGCAATTTTAGACACCAAGCTACTAAAGCAGACCAGAACCAAGAAGTACATGTAGTACTTACTTAAATGGAAGGGCCTCCCCAACATAGATGCTACTTGGCTAACCAAAGATCAAATCAAGCAACATGGGACTTCAGTGGAGCACCTATCCTCAAGTAGGGACTTGAGTTTTAAAACTCAAGGGGAGTATGGTGCAAGAGCCCCTACTCTAGAATCAACAAACAATACTACTAAGATTCCTAAACACATCTCGTTAACTTAGAGTTTCTAGTCAAGCACCTAGACCAAGCTGTAAAGCCTAGTTCCAGGATTGGCACAATTATAAGCCCCTGGCTTACTATGGTCAAAAGTGGTCAATAGGCCTAAAATCATAGGATCTTAGTATTTTTCATGTTTTTAAGGTTTTAGATCTATTTTGTATCACTAGAATAAAGTTAGGACCAAGTTTGTTCATTAGTTTTGCAAAATTGCAAAATAGGCAAAAGTTGCTCTAAAAGTTGTCAAAGCAACTTTCGAGAAACTTTCTTAAAAGTTGTCAAACTTGTAAACACAACTCCCAAATCGATAATTAGTTTAAAAATTTCATGTAACCATTGGGAGTGCCCTACATAAGCCCTTATAGGCGGGTGGTAGGGGACACAATGTAATTTTGGCAATTATCAATAAAATAGCCATCATTTCTCTGTAGATTTCATGTTTTAGACCACTGTACATATAGGTACAGATATGAGGGCATGAAATAGTGATTCCAAAATTTGAAGCCTTGAGTCTTCTTCCATTTTCAGTTGGTCTCATGTATTGATCTGCCCTAGATTGGAAGATATCTAATTTTTAGTAGGAAGTGCCTGGAATTGAGGCTTAAAAATAGGGTTTCTAATAGGGCCTGATTGTTTGGTCCCATTCCACTATGGGAAATTGATGCCCCTTGGTAGAATACAACCTTTTCCAATGTATTTTCATCTTTTGCAGGTTAGGAGTGTGGATTTTAGAGGAGTGAGTTTGCCACAAAGCCCTAGGTGTACATCTCATGTGTGCACCAATCTGTGACTTAGGACAGTCACTATAGATTTCGATTGGGGATTCATCAAGGCCTCAAAACTTGGATTCTGAGTTTTTTTACATGTCCACACATGCCTCCATGATTAGTTTGTTTTTTTTCATAGGAGAAAGAGCACTTGTAGTGCATTTGGAGCCCTAATTAGGCCTGTTAGCCCGGTCTAATATTGCAACAACAGTGACCTCTATTCACTTCCACTCCTTGGTGTTAAGACATATTTTGTAAACCCCAAAAGGGTATTAGAATCCCTGACCTAATCACCATCTCATTTGGGAACATTCTGACTTATGTTCAAATTTCACTCTAGGAAGGGCTACAAGCCAAATCCTTAGGTTGTGAAGCATCTTAGTGTTATGGGTTGCTTTTAAATGAAAGAACCATTGGAACTATAATAATAAGACCTAAACAAGCCAGAGCAGTGATTGTAGGCCACCCCTGGTCTTAGGATCCATTTCTTGGGATTTGATTGTCTATTGGGCTAAAGAGACCTCTTAGTGGACCCTTGGTTTTTTTTTGTGCTTAGGACTTTGGTGAACCTAGTGATTAGGTTACATTTGATAGTTGAGGTTGTGATAAACTTTATCCTAGTCCTTTTGGATACTTGTGATAAGTATTGAGCACTTGACCCTGTCACCTTGGGTGTTGAGGGATTGAAACTTACCATTTGCTCACTGATTGAAGGCTTCCGCTTGCCACTTTGCATCACCATATTATCACATCCTTCTGGAAAGGGAGAGAGATTATCCATTATCACATTACTCCAACAGGGAGAGATTATATCCTTGGGGAGAGAGATTGTATGGAAAGATTATACAAAGGGAGAGTTGCTGATACAAAGGGAGAGTTGTTGACAAGAGAAATAGACATCAAAAGAGAAGAACAGTCAAGGGAGAGAAATTAACACAAGGAGAGAACACAACACATCAGAAGAAGAAAGATAGAGAGCTGCAAGAATCAAATTCAAGCTAAAAATAGAGCTTACCGATGGTCAAACATTTTTATCAATTATCAGAACAAAAATATTGGTAGTTTGATGAATTTCAAACTGTTGTATTTCATATTGTATTAGAAATAGTATAGTGCAATAATATAGTATGTTTCCATCAATGCCAAAGGGAGAGATTGATGACATGTAACTAATTAAATGTTTGAAGATGTTAAGTTGATAGTCATGCAAGTCATTAAATTAGTTAATGTATTGTATTGTCATTGATGTCAACTTGATATAATCTATATGGTCATGGAGATACTGCTAAAGACTTCAAAGAACTCATGAATCAAGGCTATGCTAATCAGTAATGCATACAAGTCAAGTATTCACTAAGTGACTGTATACACCCACGGAGTGCACCTGACGGATAGAGTAAAAGGACAAAGTCACAGTGATACCCGACGAGCAAAAGCACAGCAATACTGACGAGCAGAGTTATAGTGTTTCCCGACAGACGGAGATCAAGAAGCTAACTAAAGTCTCAGCGATGGTTCAGTCAGTTGTCACCGATGACAAACTGAAGTGGTGAATGCCAGAACACAGAGTTTAGAAAATGACAAAATATCTAGCTGGCAGAGCTAAATATAGACTTAAATGGTTGTCTACTTTGTTTTATTCGACCAGATATAAGTGATTGATTTAAAGATGATTTGTACAGTTGGCAAGAAGATATCTACGAGACAAATCAGGAGTTATGCTTTAAATCTAATTGGCTGGATTGTTTATCACACCAAGAATCAAAAACCAAGAAATAATGAATATTATGTCTATATAAGAGACACACTTAACTCATTTTTGAAGGGGATTAAGGGGAGTGAATCAAAATTGAGGATGCTAAAGAGAAACTGATGAAGAACAAATTCATGCAGTGTTGATCAATCAATTTGAAGGAAGAGCTAAGGAATTTTGCAGACACTGACAAACAGTGAGCACAATATCATAGAGCAGAAAGTATGGAGCACAAAGAATTGAATTGATACATTGGTCAGAGAGGTAATGTACTTAAATAGATCTAAAAATCTGCAATTCAAGTTGCAATATGAACAGGTCATAGTGTTTCATTTTAACCATTGAAGCATCAAGTCTCTTAACTGAGCAGGACTTAATAGTCTTCTATATATTGAGGTACATCTCAAGGAGTGCCAAAAAGGTTGATTCATGAAAGTAGCATTGGACTTACCCGATACCTATTGACAATCTAAGAAAGAGGTTGATTCAAGGATGGTAGCAATAGATGCCTGATACTAAGTGACAACCTCTATGTATAAAATCCTCTAACAAGGTTGCACTTAATAGTGTGTTTGTAACCTTTAACAAGGTTGGCTCTTAACAGGGCTCACTTTAGAAGAGTGAAAATTTGGGGTACTGGTCCTAGTAGTTTTTCCCTTAACAGGGTTTCCACGTTAAAAATCCATGTGTTATGTGTGTATGATTCATTTCTTTACAATTTTGTATCTTACATATTTGATTTTGGATTTATCGGTATACTCTGTATATTTATTGTATTTTGGTAAATAGATGACTCCTTATCGTTAAACGTACACAAGAAGGTTTGACAGAGCAATCTGAGAAGTAGTAAATTGATATAAGTATTTTATGGTATTCATCTTGTAGGACAGAAGATAACTTGAGATATAATTTGTGGTTATAAGTTTAAAGGGTTGATTTAAGGATTAATTTTTGAAGCCACTGATTCACCCCCCCCCTCCCCCTCTTAGTTATTACTAACACTTATGGCATAATCTAGAGGATAAGGATAAATACTCCCTCCAAACTCTCATGACTATAGAGAGGAGCCCTATGATAAACATTCAAGATGAAGATGAAATCCATGTCCATATTTTGCAAAATTCTTAAATTGTAGACTCGTAACAAGATGACTTTTTTCATGTGTAGTTTTACCACTCCATATAGGTTTATCCAATGAGGATGAATTTTTTTCTAGTGTGTTCTATGATATCTTTCCATATAATTTCAGCCTCAATATATCTAATTTTGATATTCCTCGGTCATGATAGAAAAAACACCTATGAGAGTGTCTCCTAGTAAGACACTCCATATTAGCAATGAATTAATTACATCTCAACACTCTGACATACTACACATATTGCAAGCCCACACTTCTACATTTACATGGGATTATCATGACATGAAAGTGTTAGGATTAATTAAAACTGAGAGGGGGGTGAATCAGTATTACAACAATTTAAACTTAAACTTAATGTATTCCCACTTAACCACATAATTGTAGAAATGAAAAGAACATAAATCCAAAACAAACAATTCATAACACCATGAATTTGTTCTCAAGGAAACCCTAGCCAAGGGAAAACCCCAGTGGGGATGGCACCCACAAATAGGCACTAAGAGTATATTGTCCATGTTAGGAGACCTAGACCTGTTAGGAGCTGAATATTACATTAGTACATTTCTCTGTTAAAGGAATACAAAACCTTGTTAAAGGTATACACTGAGCTCACTACTCATACAATCATAAATATGCTTCTGTTACAATGTATATAAAAAATAAACATAAGGACATTGTTAGTCTAGTCCAAGTGGGAGGACAAGTCATTTCTTGTAATTCATTTAATAAGGAAATTAGCTCATCCTCCTTAAGAGGATATTGACACTTTGCACAAACCTATTATGGATGTTGGCATTCATAGATTGGTGAGTAACCTAGTAACTCCTCTCCTCATCTCTATTTAAGAGATGCTCCTCCTTCTCATTTCTACTCTTGAAGTTATTATAAATCTCTCTCTCTCTCTCTCTCTCTCTCTCTCTCTCAAGATTTGCCTCTTTCTTAATATCACAAGGGGTTTTTCTTTGATTTTCCCCTTTCAAAACTTCTTGTCTCCTTGTTGGCTCATTTTGGTGTATGCTCCTAGATTTTAATTTATCTTGGTAACTATTTTCTCATCAATATCTCTCTCTTGGATCATTGTTTAATTTCCTTGCGCTTAAATATTTTTCTTTTAAATATTAACAAAAATGATTTCCAACCTTGAAAAATAACTTGTGGGCCTCCAAATAATGAACCAATTAATTTAAGGACACACATCAATGTCCAAAACATACCAGTAGCTCAGCGAAGAAAAATAGTATAATGCGGAGAAATGAAGATCAAAATATTGTCACTTTGTCACCTCTGAACAACTAAAAAATTAGTAACAACACAAATAAACATTACTCGCTCAAATATTTATGTGAACCTCAAAAATTTTAACAGAATCAACTACAAAGAATCCCAAACAAACTCTAAAGTCCACAAACTTCGATCTTAAATATACATGCTACACTGATCAACTGAACTCACTAAACTTCACTACAACACTGTCAAAAATAGAGAAAATATGTTGACATAAATGACAACACATCTCAAACATTTCTTAAGCACATATTTTCACATTATTCCAACAATATCCCCCTTTGGTATTGATGAAAATATATGATGTGTAAAATAATCAATGTCAAATAAATCAACAAATCCCTCTTAAACTTTGCACACAACTCTTCGTGACTCTCTCCCTCAATACCCCACTAGTTTTTCATATCAATCTCTCTCCCTCTTTGATATAAATAACAAAGGAACATATTTTACAAACACTAAATATCTCCCCCTTTGATATCAATAACAAAGGCACATATTTTCCAAACACTAAATCTCTCCCCAAAACTAAACAATTGACTCTCAAAACGCAAGACTGGCTACTCCCCTTGAGTAGTAGCCACCAATCATCAATCTGGAGCAAAAAACATATATTTGTAAATGCATCGGAATGATGCATACCAATGCATCTTAGTTCTGATCAAGAGGGTAAATCGCCCCTGTCTTCCTTCCGAGATAATCAAAAGTGTTCTTAGCCAAAGTCTTCATGAAAATATCCACAATCTATTCCTTAGTAGGCACATACTCTAATATGACTTCATTCTCATTAACTTTCTCTCTTAAAAAGTGAAAATTGATTGATATATGATTAGTCTTTGAATGTAGCACTGGATTCTTATAAATATTAACTGCAGTTGAATTATCCCAGTAGATAGAAATAGGTTCATCATATACTAATTTGATATCCTTCAACATCGGCTTCATCCATACCACATAAGTACAATTGATTACACCAACAACATATTCTACCTCTATAGTAGATTGAGAAGTACAATCATGTTTTTTTATCAACCATGAAACCAATATTTTTCCTAAGAAAAATGCACCACCACTCGTACTCTTCTTTTCATTCACATTTCTTGCCCAATCCAAATTAGTAAATGCACTCAAAGTAAGATCATCATCTTTAGGATACCATAGACCATAATCAACTTTCCCTTTCAAATATCTGAAGATTATTTTAACAACATGAGATTCCTTAGAATATGCTTGAAACATATAAACAATGTAAACTGCACTCATGATATCAAGTTTGGTATGAGTCAAATATAGCAATCCACCTATCATAGATCTAAATCTGGTCTAATTTGTCATAGGTGAATCATCATCTTTAGTCAACTTACATTCGGCCACCATAGGAGTACTAATTGGATTTGAATCTTCCTATCCAAACTTTTTCAACACCTCTTCATATACTTGGACTGATATATAAAAATTGCATTTTATGACTGTGTGACTTGCAAACCCAAAAATAATTTCATCACTCCAATTATAGACATCTCAAATCCATTTTGCATTTCATTCAAAAACTCTTTTCTCAACTATCATTTCCTCCAAAGATAATATCATCAACAAAAACTACAACAATCAAAATGTTATTGTGATCAATTTTGAAATATAAATTATTATCAGGAGTACCTTTGTTAAATCTAAGCTTCAATAAATACTTATTCAATCTCGCATATCATGTTCTTTGGGCTCACTTTAGTCCATACAAATCTTTCTTCACCTGGAAAACCATGTTGCTTTGATCAGTTTGCTGGATCAAAAATCAACAGGTTGGAAGGAAACAAAGATTGCCAAGCTATATCATCAATACCCTCCAAATTGATATGGCCAATAGACGGTATTCAACCATAAGCTAATTACATTCCCATGCCTCTTCAGGCTCTATAAAACCTAGGCGGGTGTGCCCACTCTCAATATCTCTCTCAACTCTAAGCTTTTTTATAGAAGATATAAATGATTCCTTCTAGCTCACAAACTTAGGGTGACAAATCCTAAATTTCAAGAGCATAGACCTTTCGTGTTTCACCAATATTATTTTGCTACTACCTTCCCTACCTGAAAATAAGTAAAACTTGTTTTAAGAAATCAAGTATTTTCTTGCTTCCTTCAACATTAATAGGCCAATCCCTTTACCAATTGGTCAAAGGTTAACTTCTTTGAATTCCTAATGTTCCCTATGAAAGACAATACCCCCAACAAAGGTGATTGATATTATCAGTCATCCAATTCTACCAATGTAGATAAAATGAACCTGTAACATGAATTTGTCTAACTAAATTTAATCCTATCAAAGGAACCAGTTAAATAGAAAAATAGAAGGACAACACTTCACTTCTATCTCCTATTTTCTTCAAATTTATATTACAGAACATCAAATAACCATACAAGTTTTAAAGATAACAACTAATTCATAAATTGATTATAACAGAGAAACAAATCTAGAAACTTTAATCATGCATTGGATAAGAAAGAAGGGTATATTTTATTAATATCAAAAAAATTAATTGCACCATCTTGTCCCTCCACTTTTGGACATTTTATAATTTATACTACATGGTTGTGGTTTCCCTCCAAAAGGGGAAGCGACAAGCTTCCAACCGTTTACATTCACGCCTCTTCAAATTTACTATCCTTAAATAACCAAAAGTAGACAAAAATAAACACACACACAAAAAAAAGCAAACACAACACCGAAGCTACAAAAGACAAAACATAAGATCACTCCATTCTTGAAGAATCAATCAACTTTGCTGGTGCTATCCACTGTTGACCCAAGATATTATTTGGCCGAATCAGAAATTTGTGAAAAGGATGGTCACTGATAAAGAAAGATATTAGGCACTGTGAGAAGGTGTTGTCTCCACCTATTACCAGTAATAACTCTAAATTCAACTACAAATTTAGAGAACCTATTCTCTAGTTTGATTACCCTGTCCAAAAAGGAATTGAACTTATCCATAGAGAAACTTTGATCTTCCTCCATATGATTAATGATTCGTAAAGGCATACTTTGATATTCTAATTTCCATTCTTCAAATCTTTTGGCCCATCCTTCAGGATCCATAAATGTAGGGATCTTCCAATGCTTGATGGTATCAAAAATTTTTAAATTTTTTTCAAGTCTAGACTCTTCTCATACAACATAATCCAATTCATCAAACAAGGCATCCATAGTCTTCTTCTTTTTTTAAATCTCTGCAGGAGCTTCTGGATCTCTATGAGTAACATCATCAATTACGGTGATTTCAAATGCTGATGGCCTCCATCTATTTTCTATGCTCTAGAGAAAAGGCTTATTCTTCTTGAATCCATCTAGCATGTCAGTTATAGAAAGCAATATCATTGATGCACATATTCACATTTTGCAATTATACCTTTTATCCTGAATGATAATACCTTCTCCAAAGTAAAAAATTTTTTGCAAAGAATACTTGTTTCAACTTGGCACTAAGAACAATTTCCTCATCCTCTTTGATCTCATGTGGTTCTTCAACTGATGTGTTTTGATCATCCTTGTAAACAATAAGAGCATGCTCAGGTTTAGATGCTTTGTGTCTCTATATTTCTTTCTCTTTATCAAAAATCTTAATATATGATTCTTTAATCACCCTATTCAATTCCACTTGTCTATCAACAGAACTTCTTAATTCATCCTTTAGCCTTTTAACTTGATCCTTATTGAACATGGATTGAAATATCAATTCATTTTCAAACATAAGTGGGTCAGTATCCCCCACTGTTTGAACAATAGTTGTGCCCTTAGAATCCCTAGTAAAACATAACATTTTTGGTTTATGGTGCCTCTTAAAACTCACCCAAGTAGCTAGGGTCTGAGTCTTTGGATTATAACCAGAGCCCATAATATTTTCTCCTATATCAAATTCAACAATCAAATAAGAATCATTTTTCTTTCTTACTTGGTCTAAAAGGAAAATTTCTTTGAGGGTTAATTCAAGGACTAAGAGTGCATCACTCTTCTTCATCATCTCTCTTGCTTCGTCAGTTGTGCAATCAATATTATCCAAATTCAATTCTTTAAACATTTGATTATAATCTCCTGATGTTCTGCCTCTTCCACTCCCATTATCCTAATCTGTTTCTTCTCTTTAAAATCTTTCATTTTCATATGTACCCAAAAATCTTTGAACTCTTGAATCTACAAAAAATCATCAGTTTCAATGAACCTAGCAGCAATGACCTCTCTTTCATCTCCCAAGCCCATGGGATTTTCCTCAGAATCATATCGAATTTGAGCATGGTATCCATGAACTTCTTCTCTGAATATAGACATGGGAGATGAAGAACCTACCTCCTCTTCTTGCCTCATTTCTCTCAAAGTGGCATCAATTTCTTCATTGTCTCTCATTCCTTCAAATACATCATATGGAACAAGAGGTGGCTCTCTACCCCTATGGATTTTTGTAGGAGGTGAATCAGAATCATTAATAATTAACTTCCTTATCCTTTTCCTAGGAGAAGGCATAGGCTTGGGTTCATCAGTTTCAATATTTTTCCCTTTCAACCTATAAAAACCCCTAATGCATAACTCCCATCTAAGGATCTCATTTGTTTCCTCATCATGGAATCTCGACAAGCCCTTTAACACTCTATCTTTCTCCAACTTTACAAGGTTATTCATCCATATGCAAAATAGATGTCTACTATTATAAACTAAATACTACTATTGTAAAGCTAATAAATCTATCTAAATGCAACACAATGAAGATTAAAAATGATCAAATAAAATTAAAAATAGTTTACCTTCACTTACCCATCGTAGCTTGTCTCCATTGTCCTCCTAGCCTTGATTTCTTGGATGTGTTGAGCTCTCATATTTCCAATTGAAGCTCCTTGCACAAGAGGTCACCAAAGTGTGGATATTTGAGTGGAAATCTGAGAGCTCAACACATCCAAGAAATCAAGACTAGGAGGACAATAGAGACAAGCTACAATGGGTAAGTAAACGTAAACTTGTTTTAATTTCATTTGATCATTTGTAATCTTCACTGTGTTGCATTTAGATAGATTTATTAGCTTTACAATAGTAGTATTTCATTTATAACAGTAGACATCTATTTTGCATACATTTTTGGTGCCCACCGTGGGGTGCCAAAAATGTATGCAAAATAGATGTCTACTGTTATAAATGAAATACTACTACTGTAAAGCTAATAAATATATCTAAATGCAACACAATGAAGATTACAAATGATCAAATGAAATTAAAACAAGTTTACCTTCACTTACCCATCGTAGCTTGTCTCCATTGTCCTCCTAGGCTTGATTTCTTAGATGTGTTGAGCTCTCAAATTTCCAATTGAAGCTCTTTTCCCAAGATGTCACCAAAGTGTGGAGATTTGAGTGGATGTATGCAAAATGGCCTAAAGCTTGATTATGCAACTAATGGATAATGGAATGGTATGAAAATTCTTGGATGCTTGATTGAATTCTTGAATGCTTTATTGCTTTATTGCTTTATTGCTTTATTGCTTTATTGCTTGATTGCTATTTTCCTATTATTCTCTCTATTATCTCCCTATTAGCTCACAAAGGGAGGATGACGCTCCTTTTATAGGATTTTTAAGGACCCAAGCCTAGGTGGCACAATCCTAGGGTGGAGATTGAAAGGTGGAAGATCCTAGGGTTTCTATTGACTTGGTTGAAGGGTTTGAGAGAAAGGGGGATGTAGTTAGAATATGAGAGGAAGAATAGGGAGGATGTTCCTCCTACATTGACATAGAGGAGAAGAAGGTGGAAGGGAAAGACATATGTCAAGTGTCTCACAAAGACCATTGAGAGGAAGGAGGAAGGAATTTTTCTTCATGAAGACTCTTGGTACAAGTGTCCCATGAGTCACCTTGGACTCTTTGAGGTGGCTTGAGAATCTCCTTACGAATAGGGATTGCTTCTTGACTTAGTGTAGGAGAAGACATGTGGTCATGAGACCAAGTCTTATGAGGCCACATAGCCCTTAGGAATAGAAGATGTGTGGGTGAGGATAATGATTTATTAATAATTAATAATAATTAATTATTTTATCCAAGGTGATGTGTCAAGTGACTAGGTCTATGAGGTGGACTAAGAGGTTTAGTCATATTTAGTGACTGTGTAATTAGTCACTTTAATGAGACTAATTTAGAAGACTTAGGATAAGAAGAATAGACTACAATGAATGTATTAAATAAATTAAATAATTTACTTAATAAATAGAAGAAATAAATATTAATTAAATAATAATATTTAATTAATTCATCAAGTCAATATTAATTAAATAATAAATATTTAATTAATTAATTAATGAAGCCAATTTTTAGTGTATACATCACCTTAATGAGCCTTTGTGTAATTTGTGCATGATCATCTAAGTTTCTTATCACATCCTCTTCTACATCAAAAGAATGGGTGTACTCTTTTATCAAAGACTTAATATGACCTTCGGGATCATAATTTTTAGCCTTTGCACTCTCCATATGATATGATTTCAAGTATTCTTGCACCTATTCCAAAGTGTTTGCACCTATAGTGAAACCACCAAATCTGATAATATTAGGCAATAAGGTGTCCTTTCTTCTTGGAGAATGAGCTCCTTTTCCAACCATGGTAATTTCCATATAAATTCCAAGAATAGAATTCTTTCTGGTACATATACTACCAATTTATGAGGTGCCTGTCTACACCCATATACCCAGAATATTGTGAAATCACCCCTAGAAACCCAGTCAAAAAAATTATGGGTGAAGCCTTCATCTAGCTTGGTCTCCATGCATCTCAAAACTTCCCTAATAGAAGAGGGGGTCCTTACTAATTGTTCTCCCAATGATCTAAGCATACATACTATGAATCTATCATGAAACATAGCATAATCAACATCTTTTCTATGCTTATCCCATAATCTGCACAACAATTGTACAGGAAGGTTATTGGCATAACTATCTATAGTGGTAAGTTTCAAATAATTTTGGAAAGCATTATTATTTTGAAACAGGAGCATGTGACATTGTAAAGAATAGTGTTTCAATACACCCTGACTCTTCCATTCAAGAAACTGACTGTTCAAAAGTCTTTCCAATTCAATGGATATATCATATTCATGAGACAAATGGGCATTATGGGTACTCATGCACAAGTACATCATATTCACTATCATTTTATCCTTGGGGTCTTCACCCAACACATGTCCCCAGTCCCAATAGGTTCTTTGAAAAAACCACATGAAATTAGTTGTCGGAAAGGGGGCTCCACCCTGTGTCTTAGCTACTTGATTCCGGTCCTCCATATTCATAAAGAAAGAAACTTCTATCAAACCAAGGCTTTTGACCAAGTGTTCACATTTTGTGTGGAAAATTTCCCTATCAATTCTAGAAATCCCCTGAATATTAAGCCTGAAACATTCTTGGATCATCTATTCATTTATACATAACAGAGGGGTACCATCAACTTTTCTCACAGTCCTAGTTTCAAATCTATAATTATTCACCAAAGCATCAATTATCTCAATATCCACAAATACATTAGGCACTATGATCTTAGCTACGTCCAAATGCCAAGGGTTACAAACTAGAATCTTCTCATCCCTTTTGGAATATAAAGACCAAAATAATGCCCTGCCATACATAGGTATATTAGAATCACCACTTAGCCTCTTAATATCACCAAACATACTCTTGGACCCTACATCTTGAGACTGTGATAAAATCTTCAATAGAGTGTGTTGTGGAAGATGGATGATTTTGTCTCCTACAACCATTTCCTTCTTCTTCCTGGGCATGGATGCAATTTAAAATAAATCAAAATGAGACAAAGATAAAATTGAACTCACTGATTATCTGTAGCTTCAATAACTATCTTGCAACCCTTCGTGTACTAATAAACCAGCTTGCTTGAAATATTTTCATAATTTTTCCTTACAATGATGCTCACATTAACAAATCCTACTTTGAACTGACAATGCCTTCATGTGAAATGACTTTATTTAGTGGCTACCACCTTCTCTGACTGATATAATTAATGTGTTGTCATTTTGTACTACCTAGGAACTTCGAAATGTGAGACCCCATCTTTTTTCCAAATCGCAAACTCGCCTTTTATTCAATAGCGAAATAGCACCTGTAGTTATTTTGGAATGCCTTTAGATGTGACTATGAGAAGTAGCAAAAAGTTACACCCTTTTTATTTTGAAAAATTCTTTCAAGGAATAATGAGGAAAATGAAAGATTCTTCATGGTCCCAACATAGTCAATGTAAATACATCTGCTTTCTCAATGTATACTTCTTCTTCCAATTCACCAATCAGGAACGTTGACTTGACTTCCATCTAATAGACTTTGAAATCCTTATAATCGGCTTAAGCAAGAAATATTCTTACAACTTCAATTCTTGCCACAAGGGAAAAAGTCTTGTCAAAAACAATTCCTTCCATCTATGAATATCCTTTACAAACAAGTCTTTCTTTATTCCTAATAACTTCACCTTTTTCATTCAATTTATTCTTGAAGACCCATTTAGTTTCTATTACATTTTTTTCCTTAGGTATGGGAACAAGAATCCATGTTTTTTTCTTTACAATATGATCCAATTCTTCTTCCATTTCTTTTACCCAATGTTCATCATTACATTCTTCATTCACATTCTTAGGTTCAACCTTTGAAATCAAACAAAATAATCAACTCAATCTTCAAAAATTCTTCTTCTAGTTTGAACACCTTTTTTATGTCTCCTATAATATGACTTTTAGAATTATTCAATCTTACATACCTAGGAATCTTAGAATTTTCTTGAGTTTTAGACTCTTGTGTTCTTTTTTCAGCACTTGTTTCTTCTTCTAAATCCCCTAGAATGATCTGAACTTGATTTTGAGTCTGAGGTTTCTTTCCTTGAATGGTACTGTCATCCTGATCATCTGAATCATATCTTCAAGATCTAGATTGTATTTTATATCCTTCATCAACCTTGACATTTTCACTCTCAACTATCTTCCTCAATCTATTATTGTAACATTTGTCTGCCTTGCTTTTTGTTGAATAACCAAGAAAAATACCTTCATCACATCTAACATCAATCTTTCCTATATCTTCATCTATTTTGATATAACATTTTCTTTGAAAGATTATTAAATATTTAATAGTAGGGACATGACCACACCATAATTCATAAGGATTCTTACCAGTACCACCTTTGATTTGCACCCGGTTAAGTGTGTATGCTAGAAAATCTACTTTAACCTTGATTGATTATACTGATGCAGATTGGACTAGATGTGTGGATGAAAAGAAAAGTAAAAGTGGGTGTCCTTTTTTCCTTGGACCTTAGTTGGTTTCTTGGTCAAGTACGAAATAGGATTATGTATCTTTGTCTATTGTTGAAGCTGAATATATTGCTACTACATCTTTTTTTGTACACAAGTATCATAGATGAAATAGAGTTTGAAAGATATTGGAATACAATTTGATGAGCTTGTTTCTATCTTATGTGACAATACAATTACAATAAATATTTCAAATAATTATGTCTTGCATTCTAGGGAAAAACACATATCAATCTGGTATCACTTTTTGAGAGAAATATCTTTGGAGAATGAGGTGAAGCTTGAGTATGTATCAACAAAAGAACTAATTACTAATATCTTTACCAAGGCACTTTCTAAGAATACTTTTGAGTATCTTTGGGAGAGATTGGGAGTTATTTCCCCTCCTTTTATGAACTAGATGCATATGGAGGTGCATTAGTCCAATGATCTTCATGTATAATATTACATCTAGACTAATGGTGGTCACTTCCTCTTAGGGGGAGCTAAGTGCAGTTGTGAGATGATATGTGTTTTGCTAAGAAAAAAGAGTAAGTAGTTTATGGAACTGGATTTTTCCTTTGATTTCAAAGGGGGACAGTTTGACATAGGGGGGTATTTTTGGATAAGAGAGTTGTTATTTCTTATGTGTTTTCATCAATGACAAAGGGGGACATTGTTGCAGGTTTGAGAAGAATGATTTTTCTCTTGAGTTGGTAAGTTTTTCATTGATGTCAACATGTTGTTATTGTCATTAGTGGCTGGTTGTTGTAGATGTTATTGAGTTTCCTGTGTAGTGGTGCTGAGAAATATGCTTTTCGTTTCTTCTATAATACAAATCTATTGATATAGTTTTTGTATGTTATTGAATAATGTTTGGATATGTTGGATTTAATTTTTGTACTTTGATCATAGTTTAGTGGAATTGGTGTTTGTCTAAGTATGAAAGTAATTGAAAGTATTTCCTATGTGAAATTCATGCTCTGTGTGATGGTTACTAGTGTTATGGTTTTGGAACTAATTTTTTAATGTCCTTTTCTTAATTCAGTTCAATTGGCATGAAATTTTGAGTTTCAAAAGAATGGTTTCATAGTTTGATGGTGTTTACTCTAGGTTTGGCAACTTCATGTGTTTACACTTTCACATTTAATGCAAGATGAAATTTAATGTGTATGATGTTTATTTTTGTCTCAATTAAGGTGTTTTGTGGTCTATTTATCATTCCTTTCCACTTAGGGAATGTGTAGTGACCTAATTTGAATCATGTTCCATTAAGATGCTTATCCAACCTTGGGTATTTTGAAAGTGTAAGGATGGTATAATTAAAGGATAAATTTTTTCGGAAAAGGTGTGGTATGTGTGTATAATTGTGTAAGTTTTGTGCAAGTATGTGATGAGTATGTATAAAAGAGGATTTATCTCCTTCTATGTATGAGTTAGTGTGAAGTGTGGTGTTGATCTGTGTGGAATCTTATGTGTTAGATACCAAAAGTAGTGAGTTTAAGGTATCTAGAGATAATTTATTTGTGTTGCAAAAGTACATCAGTGGTGGATCTTTTCTCTTTTATTCTTCTTCATTTCGGCAGTGATCCCTCCGTTGGTGAGCCTTCTTTTACGTAGTGATACCTCTGGAAATGAGCCTTTCTTTGTAAAAATAACCTTAATCGATGTCACCCTAACATGTGTTCATATATTTGAGAATTAATATTCTTCGTGGTTTTTCCCTTAACAAGGGTTTCCACATAAATCTTGTATTTCATTGTGTATGGTGGTTTCTTCTTTTTACATGCTCTTTCATGTTTACATATTTTTTGTGGTTAAAGATTAAGGATATTTTTGTGGATTTGATTCAAGGAAAGATATATAAGTTTTATTGACAACTAATTCACCCCCCCCCCCCNATTCCCCCCCCCCCCCCTCCTCTCATTTGTCCAGTGCATTTAAAAATTGTGGGTTCCCCACATGACCAACATTTTTTCAACAAATTTTCATGGAGATTACCTGTAGGGCCTCCCATTTGGAAATCTGTCACAAACTTTACATCAGACATCTTCATGTCAGTGATGGATAACCACATAGACTGAAACTTTCATGCCACACTATAGATCCATTTTATTTTCAATATCCTCTTTCCAAATATGTCTTCATAATTTGCATATATGTTGAAAACCTTATTTTTTATGTCGATTATTGTCCAATTTGCATCTTTATAACCTGGTTCTTCCATTTTCCACATTTAAACCATTATTCAGTCATCAATTAATTCAAAAAGGGAACATCGAGTCCACATAGTTCTCAACTCTCCTAAGTGGCTAAAGTTGGGAAATATTGATTTCTCTCGAATAAATGTGTTTGGAAAAGGTTTCTAGTTTGCATTCTTAGGTAAGATCCCATTTTCACGCACTACAAGAAATAACATAAAAATAAATCTAATTATTTATTCATTTAAAACATTTTATCTCCTCATTGAGGATGAGTTGACGAGCACATTGGGTCACAACACCAAAGGGAAAGGTAAACAGAAGGAGAGTACTTCTAAAAATGAGTACATACAAGAGGAAAACTGAGGAATCAGCTGCTGAGTTTGAATTTGAAGATATCAATACTGATGAGGAGGATATAAACCCTAAAAGTGAAACGAGGAAAGCCCCCCTCATGAAGGAGAAAAACCTAGATACCAAGAAGGGGAAAGGAAGAAAAATAAAAAAGGGCATCTTTGTTTCTTGTGATGAGGAAGAGGTTTTGATTGAAAGCCCTATGAAGAGTAAGAAAAAAAATACTGAAATAAAAGATACCGAGAAAAGAGTGGATGCCATGGATTACACCCAGAAAGCTCAGAAAGATACAGAGGATGATAATAAGATCATCACTAATATAGTGGAAGAAGATACTACCCCTCATGTCAAACAAACTGATAATGTGGACACTAATCAGGTGATAGACAACCCTGCTAAAAAGAATGATGGTATCCACATTGGGCAGGAAAAAAAAGACAACATTCTTTCTTTTGGTCATTTTTTGGCTACCATCGCGCATGACAATGAAAAAATGAAGGTTGACCTCAAGGAGCAAGGTAAGATTGTGAACATTATAAGGAAGGTGCCCTTTGGTGACAAGCCCCTGACCACTTGCTTGAATGATTGGATGGACTCTATTCACAAAGGTGGGTCCTTCAGGGATCTTGGTGGTACTGTGCTTGCAATGAAAGAGAAACTGAATAACTTGAGCAATGATTCTGAAAGCAGTCACCACAAAGTCAGAATTACTAGCCTAGAAAGAAAAGTGGAGAAGATGGAGGGTACACTAAAGAAAATTAGTGAACAAAGCTTCCACATCTTGAAAGATTCTACAGACCATAACAAGAATTTAGTTGAGAAGCTTGAGAACAACATGGGTGAGGACACTAAGGAGACCAAGGAGAGTACAGAGCTTGGAATCAGAACATGCACCAGTACTAAAAAGAAAGATGTTGAATTAGAGGACTTGAAGGTCTCTGCGGGAAACTTGGAGCTCTTAGTTGTCCAGGCTAAAGAACTTATGGATATCTGCTAGTTTTTGCCTTGTCCTTTTTTGTTGTCTGGTTGCGTTTTGTTGTCTTTCTCTACTTTTCCTTGTAGGGTCGCGTGCTTATGTTTTAGTCGGGTGTAGTTCCACTTTTAGGCTTGATCAGTAATGCTTATTCTCTGATCTTTTTGTACAAGGTTTCGGGACCTTTCAAATCCTATTTTTACCTAATCAGAACAATTGATCTCCTCGCTTTGTTTCAAAGATAACAATTTTTAAAATAGCCACACATAATAAAAATTTGAACTACAATTTTAACTTCAGACTGTCATATTTTTCTTGATACTATTCTAAATATTCAATGTGGCCATAGTTTGGAAAATTATTAAAGTCTTCTTTCTAATGAATCTATTTTTGTAAAGGCATGTGTGAGGTAAAAAGTACTTTGCAAGAAATTTATCCCTTGAGTATAAATTTTGAAAAAAATAATAGCAATTTCCTCTCACTTTACTCTAGAAAGAGATCTGATACCAAATATTAAGAACCTCGCATAAAATAATAGAAACCTTGAGGTAGAGAAACAACAAAAAATACTCTTGAAATCTCTCATATAAGTCTCGTGACTACATTATATAATGCTCAACTACTTACTACTACAAATTACCCAAACATGTGGTACAAACTATACAATAGGGTTTTAGATTCAAGTGTATGATCCTGCAACAATGAGATTGGACAACCGCAAAGCCTAAAAGCCACAAACAAATCCATAACATGCAAGAGAGATAGTTGATAATAATGGAAATTCCTAAATGTCAAATAATGAATTCAAATCAAAATGAATAATATGAAAACCATATTCAAACTCTCACTTGTTCATCTCCTTCTTGATGCAAATGTGGGCTCTCAGATTAAGCTTGATAGGACAACATAAGAATTCAAAGAATGTGGTTACATATTATGACAATAAGCTCTTGTTATATAGGAATTTGGAATTTCAATCAGGATTCCATGATTAGGGGGATTGATTGACTTTGATTGAAGAGTTGAACTCAGATTGATTGGAAAGTAAACTCAATTGATTGACTTGTCAACATAATCGATTGGTTTGTTAACTTATTTGATTAGGGAGTGAAGTGAATATATTAGAGAGTTGACTGGATTGATTGGTTTGTCAACAAAATAGATTGATCATAGGACTAAATAGATAGATTAGAGAAATGAATAGATTGGGCAGTAAAAAAAGGTGATTGAGGAGTTAGGAAAGTTGATTGAATAGTCAGACTAAGGCTTAGTGTTAGTTAGAACTAGAAGAATAAATCCAATTAAATAATTAAAGAAATTTATTTAATTGCACATGGATGAATATAAATAAATAAATTTATTTATTTATTTATGAGAAGAATAATTAGTAAATTAAATAAATTAACCTTTATTTAATATTAAGAGGAAATGATTAATTATAATTATTACATAAATGTAATAAGAATAAAGTAGAAGTATTTAATTAAATAATGTAATTATTTAATTAATAGTAAAGATATAAAGAATAATTAAATAATTATTATTATTTAATTACTTTGTAGAAGAATAATGTGATGAAAATTAATTAGACGTTTAATAATTAAATAATCGATTAAAATTACTTAATTATGAAATTAGGGGATTGTGAGTTTGAATTTCAAAAATAGTAGAAAGACACTAATGAATTAAATAATAAAGATCATTTAATCAATTAAGAGGTATATTAGTGAAATTGTTGCACTCAGGCAACAAGTCAATTTTAGGTGTCTACACAAACATGTCTACTCTTGTTAATTAGTGTCGCAACTTATAAAGCACGCGACCCCTTAATTTATTCAATACCATTTAATAAACCATAATACCATGCTCCTATGTACATTATACATAATGTAAATGTAGGAATACCTTGACAAGTAAAGATGCATCTCCATCACTATGAAAGCCATTAAGCATTAAGTCTTTACTAAGAGTTGACATAACCTATACCAATATACCACAACATAAAAATGCATTATACGTGTTGTGTGAAGGAGAGGACAAATAATTTTATAATTTGAGTTTAAAAAATCGCCTCACCAAACACATCATCAATGGAAAATGAACCAAAACATGTAGAGGAAAGACTATCATGAGTCATACTAGGGATATCATCGTTATTAAGTGATGTAGCAGATGTAGTGAAATAATGTCGATATCACTATCACCATATGAATCACCATCATATATCATAAAATAAGTATACTCATTATGAATTGGATGGACAAATATAATGTCTTCTCACATAGGAGGATATTTGTGAGTAAGTTCTAGGAAATATTGAAAGATAGCAATATCTTGAGCCAAATACATGTTAACCAATTGATGGAGATGATGAAGACCAGGTGATAATAGGTATACATGTTTGTAGAAATAGTTAGATCAGTTGTTATTTTGTCATTGATGTCAAGTAATTGATTACTGATTTATATTGAGTTACCATTTCATAAGAATAAGAAGTTAATTGGGTAACAAATACAAATCAGACAATGATGAAGTAATGTTGATATAGTTGTTTGCTACTATATATTTTATGTTATCAAGTTGGTACATTTGATTGGTTAAGTCAGTGATCGCAAAGAGTGAAGTTATGGCTGAAAAGAGTTACTCTATCAAGCTAGATAGAGTCATTTGGTATAAAGTTGTGTTGGTCGGTTCCAGTTATCGAGCACTGAGAATGAGTTAGGCACCGAGCAATGAATGAAGTTAGTTTCTGAGTTGCAAGGAAAGTTACCAAGTGCGTGATATTGATTGAGAATGATGATAAGATTGAATTTAGTACGAAGATATGATGATCTGGGTGTTGATAAGGATAAAAGGAAGTTTTTTAGAAGATCTACGAGAAAGAAAATTCAATGAGAAGATCTAAGGAGAATATTAAGAGGTTAAACTTGATTATTAGAGTTCCAAGCAAAAGTTCAAGTTATGAGGTAAAAGTTAAGCGATTTACCGAGCTGAGATTTGTGAAGAAGATGATCGAATGACTAAGAGAAAATAATAGAAAAACTAAGCAAGGAGATTAAGAGGCAAAAGTTTGTCTATATAAAGGATGAGAACTAATGAGAGAAGAGATTCTGGCGAGTTTAATTGAGAAGTAGAAGAAGCTGAAGAACAGAAGTTACCGAACAGAGAAGAGAAGCAAAAAGAGAAGAATCTAAAGTCTAGAGCAGAGACAAATGGAGTATGTAATGCTAGTATTCATTTGAGCACAAAGGATTTGACCCAAGAAAAGGTAGTTTCTATATTTACAGATCAAAGTTATAATGTTTCTTATTAGCATTTTTAATAGAGAAAATCTCTTAAACAAGTAGATTTAATAGTCCTATTTGTAAATCCTAGAAGTAGGTGACATTCTAAAAGAGTGTTTAAATACCTCTAACAAGGCCACTCCTAACAAGGTGAAGATCTTAATAGATCTGAGATAAATCCCTTAACAAGGTCACATCTACCAAATGTGTTTGTAATCTTTAACAAGATAAGTTCTTAACCGAGCGTACTTCAGAAGGGTACATTTTTATTGTGGGTCATAATTCCCACAGAGATTTTTCTCATATTGGGTTTCCTCATTAAATATAGTGTTAGCTGAGTTTGAATGATTGACTTTCATATTATGAGACGTATGGTTGTTTAAGTTATTAAGTTATTTGGTGAGCCGGTCATTATTGTATTAAGTTCTAGCGAGTGAATCAGTGAGCTAAGTTTTAAGTATTAAAGTTTAATTTTGTCTGATTAATGCCCCCCCCCCCCCCCCCCCCCCCCCCCCCCCCCCAACCTCTTAGTGGACCAACCATACATCCCTACAATAATAATTATTCTATTTTTAATAAAATTATATAAGGTATTTAAAAGTTGAATAAGTTTTTGTAGTTCAATATGTGAAAACATTTTAAGATTTTTGAGGCATTTAGGAAAGGAAGAAATGTCAAGGGTTGATTACAATACATGGTTAATAACACAAAAAAATGATGAGGGGATGTGAAATAAAGAAACTAAAGGTAGGCCCTAAACAAAGAACTAAAAGTATAATGATAAATCAAATCTAAACATTATAGTAAGAATTAAAGTATAGAAAATTAAACTAAAAAAGAAAATAAAAATAGTAATCAAACCTTAAAATCTAGGAATGTAAATTACAAGTTCACCAAAATGAAAGGAATCAACCAAATCTTGAGAATATTTTGTGTTAATGAGTGGATAAATCAATTAATGGTAAGTAACACTCTCCGCCATTATAGATACGAGAGCCAAGCTTCATAACATGAATGTTTAAAATAATGAGAAAAAAATCAGGTATCTGTTGAAATGGAATATGATGGATTAGGGTTGTGTGCCTTGTAATATGAAATTCAAAAGATGACACGTGCATTGTAACAAAGGACTATGGATAAAAAAGAAACAATTGGATTACCAATTAGTAGGTTGGGATGATGAGAGTATGAGATATAATCATGCCAATAATCCTATCTATTGATGCAATCTTATCTTGATTTTATGATCCTATCCACTCATATTACTTATAACACCTATTTGCGTGTTAATATATGAATTAGGGAAAATATGTCATTGTTTTTTATTAATAAAGAAACCAATTTAGGGGGTTGTCCCTTCACAAAAACACAACTAGGAGTCTATGAAGGAAACAACATCATAACAAAGTGTTGGAGAACATCAAAGGGCTACTAGAGACACACTATCAGCAAAGTAAGCAAGAGACACAAGGCCATGACTAACCACTTACAATGAAGGTGCCAAAACTAGAAACCATTGAAAAAACACTACCAACCACCCACTAAGTGGGGCACAAATGATAATAAGGGGGAAACATAACCACCTTGAGGCCAAAGGAGAGGACCAAGAACACAATACACACATTATGGTAAATCCCACACCTTCCCCTTGTACGATGCTGAAGTGTCCAAGAAATTCTTGTGGAGAACATCAACACCTTGAATGTAATCCAACCCCCCAGCTACAAAACCCCTTTCCACCTCAATAGAAAAGGGGCCCACTTCTATAGGAGCAGCGAAGAGGTAGACCAACAAAATGAGGAGAAAACCATTGAACCAAATCTCATCCAAACATCCAAAGAAGGGACCCTGCATCAAGTTACAAACCACCTTTACCAAGAGAAAATTCTTCACCTTTAAAGGAGTATCCACCTCCATAGGAACCATGAAAGGAGAAGAAACCTTCAGATACCAAGCCCACTTCCTAGCCATCAAAACACTCATCACATTCTCATGGTTGGGAAAAGCCCCCAAACCAGCTATAAACATAAACCAAAAACACAAGACCAAAGTGCGCCCTTGAAAACTATCAGCAATCATCTAGCAAACAGCGAAAATAAGACCACTTTCCAAACCCAGCAAAAGAGACAGTCCACATGAAAAGAAAGAAATAAAGCTAAAACTAAAAGCCACTTCCAACAAAGCAAACCAAAAAAAACACAGGCTACACAAGACTATCCATCACACCAACTCTCCAAACTAAAGATACACCTTCTTGCATCACACTCTGATCAACCTGGGAACAAACTTCCACACCTTTGGTTACCACAAGAGAAACACAAAGGCCCAGTGTCCATACCTAGAGAGAAGCACAAAAATCCTTAACATCCTTATCAATGGAAAGGGGAAAGACCCCATTTTCTGGATGCCAAAAAACTTCCTCCACATGATGAAAACCATGCAAGGCTTCATCTTTCCCCAAAGCCATCACACGCTAGAACATCATATTTTTCTCATCAAGGGCACAAACCACCACACCACCAGTTACCACAAGAGTAACACACATCCATAATATCCTCACCCAACAAAGAGATAATAATCTCATATCATCACCATCACCAAATAGAAGAATGGACCCATTTGTTAGTTGCCACAATAGTATTCACAAAGAGGGCATACCCTCCCTTAATCACAACTCCCTCATATCCAAGCAGAGCCGCAAAGTTTACAACACCAAAAGTCTTACTCATTCTCTAGCACACTATAAATCCATCAATACTTTCATCCCAATATAGACTAGATCAAACAAAAATAATATTACCAAAAAATGGGAACACACTCTCCACCAAGGGAAGAAGAAAACTGCTTCCCCTTCAATCACCCTCTAGCACATTGGAGAGTCCTCATTACTTTGCTCTCTATATAGGGCAGACCCAAATAGAGAAACACCAACAAGAAAGAAGCACCACCCCTAGAAAACAAAGTCAAAGCTAGAGCCCAAGGAAACTTTTCATCCCCTTACATAGAGGGGAAATAACCAATCTCCTCCACATGAGATAATAGCCACCGATATGATAAATTTTTTGGAAAGAAGCATCTCGAACAGGGGATCCAACAACACACCATGAAAAATGTCATGTACAGTCATAGAAGAAGATATCCACCAGTCAAAAAACCTAGCAAACAACCAGAGACAGGGCATGACAGAGGCAAAGACTGGGTGTCATAAGAAAAAAACACAAATACTAGATAGGGCCTGAGAGAATAATCCACACAAGATCCCCTAACGTGAGTAGAGGCATCACCAAACATCACAGACCCAAATACAAGATCCTGTGTAGACTATTCACCAAAACTCGGCACAGGGGTTTCCAATCCATTCCATCCACAACCATGAATAGAGAAGAGACCACGCTAGCCACAAAACACCAGCAAACACCACCATCGGAGAAATCGATGGCCAGCATATGGAGGATAGGAAGTCCTCCAACCATAGAATCATGACCACAAACAAAAAAAGGGGCCCAAGGACAATAGGTCCAGACCCAGAAAAGTGGGAAAAAGCACCCAGCCGACACAAAGCCTTCCACCTCCTTGCAAAGCTGTCACGATCATCATCTTCATCACCATTTCCCTCCCCTGCAACACTAGAATTTTAAAATCCTACACTCCCTATAAACCCTCCATAGAGAGGAGATATTTAGTTTTATTCAATTTTTTACAGAGCATTCTAGAGATTATTTTTGCAAGAATTGAAATACAGGTTTTCCCTATGCCCTAATCAAGTCTTGAGATGAAGTTATTATCAAAATTAAAAGTGACAATTGAAACATATGATAGTATTGATGCATGACAAAGAAATTTCTATAAACTTATAAAATTAAAAGTGACAATGGAAACCCTCATTGTTACAGAGCATTCTAGAGATTATTTTGCAAGAATTGAAATGCAGGTTTTCACTATGCCCTAATCAAGCCTTGAGATGCAGTTATTACCAAAAGTACAAGTGATAATTGAAACATATGATTGTATTGATGCATGACAAATAAATTTCTATAAACTTATAAAATATAAGATATATAAATAATGTGTTGAACTCTAATTTTTTCATAATGTCATCCATTTCTAAAAAATACCTAAGAATAATTGGACTATAAATGTATGTCTCAAACATCAAATTTAACTTTTTATTTATGAATGATAATAAGCAACAATCTTGTCCTAAATTATCATATGTGAAATCTAAAATTTGAAACTTTGAACAAAGAAAAATAAATTATAGATACAATTTTATTGTGAAGGCAAAATCATAATTTAATTTGAAATATAATTTAAAAATTAAAAAAATATTACAAAATACTCACAATATTACAAATAAAAGTGTGTGCTAAAAATGTGTCACACTTCTATGAATCATTGTATCCAAGATTTCTCAAGGATGAGGTCTTGAATGGCGACTCATAGCTCTCTATTCATGAAGTGCAAGAGTTTGTAATGGAGGCCCATAGATTGACCTAGTTTGTGCCCCATGCATGTACACCATAAAATGAGAGATTCAAAGAGGAAAAGCAAGAGTGCTAGTCTCCATGACCATAAAGTATGCATGCAAATGAAAGCTATTCTATATGATAACAATGCAAGAAAGGAAATTAATCTATATGATAACAATGTATGGTTATTCTATGAAAGGAAATACAAATGCAAGATTAATCTATGAAAGGAAACATGAATCTAATCTAAAGTGCAAGTGCAAAATTAATCTAAATGGATTTCCATGGGGCATGAAAGAAGAAGACAAGAAGAGAGAAGTTGCAATATCCAAGCTCAAGTGCTCAGAATCTCCTCCAAAATTGCTCTCCAAACCTGCAGCATAACAATAGCATAAAATATTCCTTATCAAATGAGAAGGAGAGGTTTCCTTATAAATAGAAATGGATGGTAGAGTTTAAGAGGCAAAATCAAAGGCTATGATTAAGAGGCAAAAAGCCCACCACTTAGGAAGATGTGTAGAAAAAGGAACTTTATTTATTTTTATTTCATTTTTCAACAAAGAGGGATTTAAGAACCATCAAGGAACAATGAATTCAGGAGAGCGGTGGAGGGGAGAGGAGAGGAGAGCGGGCGGGAGCCTAAATTCAAATTTGAATCTAGACAGGAGCGGGACTGGTGCAAACGCTGTAGATGTTGCAGGGCACAGTAAGACAGAGGATGTTGTTGACAATGTGAAGCAAGGGAAGGATCCCGATGCTGGACTCACACCTGGGGACTCGGGGGGCCAGCTCAAAAATGTCAGGAGACAGGCTGGAGTGCATAAAAAGTGGGCCTCCCTCTTTGGGGTCAAGCCTGGTAAGTCTTCTTTACCACTGGTCAAGAACATATCAAGTCCTTCACAGGGTAGTTTTGCTTTGGATATCCCAAACCAGATTATTGATCACACCATTGCCAGAATGAATAATTCCTTGGTTGGAAGATTCATGGGGATGAGAGCCAACATTGAAGTGGTTAGAGTATATGCCAGTAGGAAATGAGATCTGAAAGGGCAAGTTGATGTGGTTGCTATGTCAAAAGGGTGTATGTCCTTCTTCTCTTGTGAAGAGGATAGGATGAAAACTCTATGCAATGGGCCTTGGATGTTTGGAAAAAATACTCTGATTCTACAAAAATGGAGCCCTAATATGGTTTTCAAGGAGGATGAGGTCAAACAGGTTGCATTCTAGATAAAGCTCCATGGCCTACCTCTCGAATACTGGATGGATGAAATTTTTGTGGGGATAGCTAATACCTTTGGGGAGCTACTGTCAAGAGATACTATCACTGATTCAAGGAGAAGATTAACATATGCTAGGATATGTGTGGGTATTACACAGAATATTGATATGCCAGAAAAAAATAACTTTCGCTCTAAACTGGGGTCATGGGAACAGAAAATAGAATATGAGTCAGTCCCTTTTGCGTGTTTTCATTGCAAGAAGGCGGGACACTGGGCTAAGAATTTCCCTTCAAAGATTATCCAGAAAATGACTAAGAAATGGATACCGGTGGGAAGAGTGAAGAAAGCTAGAGAGGAACAATCCTTGGGAGCCCCTAGTAAAATCATCAATAATGATGATTCAAACCCCGCAAAAATTCAAGATGGTAGCAACAAAATATTAAGTGGGGATTCTGAAAGTAAGGTATGTAATGAAAGCCCTAAGACCAATATAGAAATACAGAGGGAAGAAGGGGAGATTCAGGAAGAAAACTAGGAAGAGACTATTGATATAGTGGATATAATAGTAGAAGAAGAAAAAAAACAACCTTTGATCCGAAATGATCAGAATGAAAGGGGATCAGAGGACAGAAACCAAAAAATAGAGGAGGATAAAGTCTGGAAGGATGATTTCCAGGGGTTAACTGGTCAAGGTTCATCAGATATTCTACAAAAATATCCTCAAGGGATTAGAAAGATATCTTTTGAAGTTAAGACTTCTAAATGGGGGGATGCTAAAGACATAGGTTATGCTTTGTCAGGTATCCAGAGTGATGCAAAAAGTCATGGGGATAAGAAAAAATCTACGAAGGATAAAGGAAAGAAAAATAGATCTATGGAAACAAGGAGTAAAAAATTAGGGGATGTGGGAGGAATGTTGTCTTCCCCAGGACGCCCTTCGAATCAAAAAGTTAGAGCCAAGGAGACTAAGAATAATATTGCAGATGGAAGCCATCCCACTATAATGGAGGAAGGATCCTTTACTAAGGTATGAAGATCATTTCTTGGAACATAAGGGGATTGAATAATCCCCATAAACAAGATATTGTTAGGAATAGGATAAAAGATAATAGACCTGATATTTTTTTAATTTAGGAATCCAAAATGTTGAAAGAGAAAGTGGAAAAGCATAGATTCTTTAAAAATGGCAATATTTGTGGAGGTGACTCAGAGGGTGCTTCTGGGGGTATTGATACTGTCTAGGATTGTGATGTTATTAAAGGGGATATTATTTATCAGGGGAATAATATTATGTGTATAAGATTTAAGCATCTAAAAGACAATACTTCTTGGGTTTTAACTAATATTTATGCCCCTAATTCCAAAAAGGGTAGAGAGGTTTTTTGGAATAAGCTTTCCTCCCTAAGAAATAGTTTTATTGATGAGGAGTGGCTTGTAATGGGAGATTTCAATACTCCCTTAAAAGAAGATGAAAAATGAGGAAGCCTAACTAATTTAGATAGTAGACTTGATCTGATGGATTTTACTGACAACCATTCTCTCCATGATATTGAGTTGAAAGGTGTTAACTATACCTAGACTAATAGAATAAGTGGACAGGATCTTATCCAAGTTTGACTTGACAGAGCCTTGATCACTAATGACTGGTTTTCCCATTACTACTGCTCTTTATCTGCCCATTTGAGGGTTGGGTTGGATCATAACCCTATCACTTTCCTGGCGGATTTTATTTCCAAGAAAAAGAATTTTCCTTTCAGATTTGAGGAAATGTGGACTATGCACCCTCAACTTCAACATAAGATTCAAGACTGGTGGAGTATTAAAATCCATGGTACAGCCATGTTTATCCTAGCTAAAAAACTTAAACATGTTAAGGATAACATTAAAGACTGGAATAAAGACACTTTTGGTAACATTTTTTCTTCAAAGGCCAATATCAATATGGATCTGAAGGACATTCAGGACTGCATTCAGAAGGAAGGGTATGTGAGGGTTACTAGAGAATAGGAGGATGAAAAGTTGGTTGAGCTCCATGATATTATTGCTCAGGAGGAAACCTTCTAGAGACAAAGATTCAGAAAGGTTTTCCATAATGAAGGGGACAAAAATACCAAGCATATCTTCATGACTACTCTTAAGCACAGACAGGATAATAGAATCTCTCATTTGAAAATCAATGATTCTATTTCGGAGGATGAAGAGGTTATTAGGATGGAAGCTAAAAATAATTTTCAAAATCTCTTAACAAAAAATAGAGATCTGAATAGGGAGGATCAAAGAGATTTGTTGGGATGCATTCCCCATTTGGTGAATGAGAATCAGAATTTGGTTCTTAATGATATCCCCTCTAACTCTGAAATCAAAAAGGTTGTCTTCTCCTTTGAAGGAGATAAAGCGTTGGGACTAGATGGATACCCTATGTTCTTCTTTTAGATGTATTGGCACATAATTGAAAAAGATGTGATGAATGTTGTCAAGGAATGTTTTGGGTCTAGAAAATTTCTGAAGGAGTTAAATGGTACTCTTGTTGCCTTAATCCCTAAAAAATAGGGAGCTGATAAAATTGATTAGTTTTGGCCTATAAGCTTATGAAATTCAGCCTACAAGATCATCTCTAAATTGCTTACCTCTAGGATTTTATCTTTTCTCCCCTCTCTAATTTCTTGGCAACAAAATGGTTTTGTGTCAAGACAAATTTTGGATTCTATAATTTGTGTCCATAGGAATGTGAATTCTCTGGTGATGTCTAGAAAGGAAGGCCTCATCCTTAAACTGGATCTTTCTAAAGCATGTGATAGGGTGGATTGGGAGTTTCTTCTAAAAGTATTTAGTGCTTTAGGTTTTAACAAGAAGAGTACTGATCTTATCTTTCAGCTTGTGTCTTCATCTACCTTCTATATTTTTGTCAATGGGTCTCCCACCCCTTTCTTCAAATCTACTAGAGGGTTGAGGCAAGGGGGTCCCCTTTCTCCTGTCCTTTTCATTATTATGGCTGAATGCTTGGGTAGGTTCATGGAAAACCGAGTGAGGGATGGAGAAATCAAGGGATTATGTCCCTCTTCTGCTAACCAAGTGTGCTCTCACCAACAGTTTGTTGATGACTCAATTATTATGGGAGAGGCCTCGATTAAAAATGCTACTTATATTAAGAAAGCTCTGACTAAATATGGGAATGCTTCTGGTCAAACTATTAATTGGAAAAAAATCTCAGTGTTCCTCTTTAATGTTCCAGAGAAGAGGAAGATCAGAATCATGAGGATTCTAGGGTGTGATTTGGGGACCCTCCCTGGTACTTACCTTGGGTTGCCTCTCAGTATGGAACCCCCAGATACTTTTTGGAGCTCTCTTGTTGATAGATATCACAGTAAACTTGCAGGATGGAAAGGACTTATGTTGAGCCAAGCGGGCAAGATTTAGATTCTCAGAGCCACCCTTCAAGGTCTTTCTCTGTATGCTTTAAGCATCTTCAAAATTCCCAAGAAGTTTGGGGATGCTATTGAAAAAATTCAAAAAAAATTCTTATGGACACGTACAGAGAAAAAGAAGAGGATTGCTCTCTTAGCTTGGGAAAAAGTTTGTAGACATGTTATTAAAGGGGCACTTGGCCTCCGAAGAATAAAAAATCTCAATAATTATCTCTTGGCTAAATTAGTCTAGAGATATTACAATTCCAGGGGAGAATGAACTCTAATTTGGGACAACAAGTACAATAATGACCACCCTAACTTTATTTCTTTTCTTGATTGTGACAGGATTTCAGGCGGATCCTTTATATGGAGGAATGCCATGAAAAATAGGGATATCATTAGAAAAGGAATAAGATGGAAAGTTGGAAATGGCAGAAATGTTCTCTTCTGGGAAGATGAGTGGATTTTACAGGCTCCCCTTAAGGACTATCCTAGATGGAAGAATTTTGAAAACCTCTGTAAGGTTAGATTTGGAATGGAAGGAGATCACTGGAAAGATCTGACTGTTATTGACATTTTGATGGGATAGCTTAACCAAATTCTAGAAACTGCCACCCTGATTTAGGAGGAGGATAGGATTATCTGGAAGTATACTTTGAGTGGTATTTTTTCTACTTCCTCTGTGTATAATAAGGAGTTTGAAGATCTGATTAAGCCTTTTTGGGCTAAGGCCTGGATAAAGGATCTTACTCCTAAGATCAATGTTTTTTTCTGGATCCTTTTACAAAATAAATTCCTCACTATTGACAACCTTATGAGAAGAGGGATGACTATTGTGAATAGATGCTACCTTTGCAAGCATAATGAAGAGAGTGTTGATCATATAATTATTCATTGTCCTTTTGTTAGGGTGATATGGGACAACTTTCTTATTCTTTTTAATATAGAATGGGTTTTCCCTAAAAACTTGAAGGGTCTTTTTAATTCTTGGATTCATCACTCAAAAAATGATATTCTTAGTCAAGTATGGAAATTTTCTCTTCCCTATATTTGTTGGGGAATCTGGAGAGAAAGGAATGAAAGAGTTTTAGGAATAAAGAGACAACTGCCAAAAAGGTTTTTTACAAGATAAAGAGAGCTATTAAAGAAAATGTTGTTTTAAAGGATAGAATTATGGAACCAATCTTGGAGGAGGATATTTCCTTTCTTCAAAAATGGAAGATAAAAGGGAATTTTAGGAAGAAGGATAACAAAATTACCAGAGCTGATGCTAGGTGGGATTTCCCACCTAGGGGGTAGATGAAAGTAAACTTTGATGGTGCCTCGAAAGGCAACCCAGGGGTGGCGGGATGTGGGATTGTCATTAGGGATGAGAACGGGGTTTGTAAAGGTATCAAATTTGTCCCTATTGGTTTTTAGACCAACCACCTTGCTGAGGCCACTGCTGCCCTTCATGGTCTCATCATGGCTAAGGAAAAAGGATGCAAGAAAGTTTGGATTGAAGGTGACTCTCTCAACATTGTTAAATGCTTGAATTCTCTTACCCCTGGTTTGTGGTCAATTTACAATATTATGCAAAAGGCTAAATCCTTAATTCATTGTTTTGATAATTGTATGGTGACACATAACTACCAGGAAACCAATGGGGTGGTCGATTGGGCTGCCAACATGGCTTCTAAAATGGAGGTGGTGACTCAATGGGGAGGTGATGTTGACATGCCAACTCAAGTGTAGTTATTGATGACTAATGACCGTTTGCAAAGTAATAAAAAATCAATAATAAATGGTAAGTTTTATTTATTGGTTTATGGCAGAAGTGACTTGTCATCATTACCAGCTAAGGAGAACATACTTAGTGGCAATTATTAGATTGAAGAGGCACATTTTCTGGTTGCACTTCTTTTTTATGAAAGATAGGTAGGATATTTAAAACAACATTTGCAAAGTCATCTACAAAGAAAATAATCTGAACCAGAGAGCAGATATGGGAGGTAACAAGAAGCGTGTGAAACCTGCAAATTATGATGAATGGCATGAAAGGGAAGATGTGTGGAAAATTTTGGTGGAGGGTGGTTTGGCAATTTTCCTGGAGAGGCTTCATGGGCGCAACTCCACTATCACAAGAATCTTCTTGAAGATCTAGAAAAATGGCAAGGTCATGGTTGGCAACCAGTATTATATGGAAGTCACTGAGGAGGTTATTGCGGAGGTGACTCGTATGGGGATGAAAGGGCTTAAATTTTACAGAGATAGGCTTATCTCGGACAAGGCATGGGAGAATTTTCCAGAGGAAGATAAGGAAATAACTCGACTGGTGAAGTTGGGCACCTCTTATCATGACCCTATGCGTATTTCCAGACCCTAGTGATATGTTTTGTTCGTGCTCATCAGCTACATCACTCTGGATGGTAGGTTCACTAGGGCCTATTGCCACCACTTCATGTTTCTTAACCACTTCAGATATAAAATAAAGGTTAGTTTTCCATTCTACTTGCTTAGCTCGCTTGATTTCACCATTACTAGCATGTAGATGAAACCTAAGGAGGATCATGCCTCACACCAAGGGCTTATGGTGTTAGTTTATGAAGTTCTTAAGTCCAAGAAGGTGGAGAGACCTCTAGTTAAAAGGACATAGAAAGATGAGGAAGACATGGAAGGAGATAAGGAGGAAATTATGTATGAAGAAGATATAGAGGATGAGGAAGAGGAGAAAAAAGGGTATAAAACCCCTAAGAAGGGAATAAAAAAGGGGTCTTCTTCCTCGAAAAGCCTAAAAAAAACCCACATCAAAATCTCTGATACTGAGAAGGATACAAAGGATGAGATCTCTGAGGACAGTGACAGAAAAAAGAAAAAAAGGGTAAAATTAACCCTAAGGCTAAGAAGATGACTCTAGCAGAGGAAACAAAGACTGAAAAGGAGACCGAGGATGAAGATAAGGGGACTAAACCCGAAATAGAGGCTAAGAAAAGAAAGAGGGGAGATATTAAAACCCGCAAAGGGGAAAATCCTAGCAAGTAGAAAATCATGCTTTCCTCGGATGAGGAGGAAAACAAGGAGAAGGATGAGGGTAAGGATGATACTAACTCTACTAAGAGCATGAAGAATAAAGAGCAGAAGGAGGAAGAAATGGTGAAGGAGGATTCTGGGAAGGGCCTTGAAAATAAAAACATAGGGAAGGAGGAAACCCATCACAATGATGACACATGTAATACTTTTGAACCTAAGGATTTAGACCATGGTAAAGCGTGCATTACTAATTTTTCTGGTCTAATTAGCAAAATGTTAGGTGATAATCATGACCTGAAGAATCAAATTGAGGGTATGAGGGGGGAAATGAATATTTTAAAATGTGTTGGTATTGGGGAGAAATATGTTGCTGAGTGTTTGGGGGAAATGAAAGAGGTTGTCAAAAATTTGAAAGCACGGGTTGATTTGGTGAATAGAGTCAGCAATCTGGAAAAGAAGCTCAAGGATTTTGAGGACAAAGCTGCTGAAAATGACAATGTAAGGCAGATTAAGAACCTGAAATCCAAGGTGGACAAGCTGGAGGACACAGTTTGTAAGATTGGGGATCAATCTATGAAGAGTCTCAAAGCTTATACAAGGTAGGCCAAGAGCTTAATGGAAAAACTGGAGCAGGATACTGGCAATAAGGATAGCCATGTTGTCAAGGATCTGGCTGACCCGAGAACCCACACTAGGGCTAGCACCAAAAAGGCAAGCCCAAGGGAGGAAAAAGAGAAGGACAAAGGTGACCTCAAAAATACTATCAATGGAGGTTATGGTGATTTAGGCCCAGGAAATGGTTGATGGCAAGTAGCTTTCTTTTCTTGGGCCCTCCCCTTTTTTGTGTTGTCTGTGTTTATTATGTTTATCTTTGGAACTGTTGCTAGCTAGTCTGTCTGCTGGATTTTTTTGTCGACTGTCTTTTTTTGGTGCCTCGGCACAATTGTTGTTGTACTTTCTCTAAATATTTGTATTACTCTGTTCAAAGGTTTTGGGTCCTTGTAAAACCCATTTTTACTTAATCAGAACAAAGAGGGATTTGAGTGGGGGTTTTATTTAATTAAAAGAGGGATTTTCTTTTAATTAAATATGATTATTTAATTTAATTAAAAGAGATAATATTATTTAATTAAGAGAGATTTTAATTAAATAAGATAAGATTATTTAATTAAAAGGGAATTTTAATTAAATAAGATTATTTTATTTAATAAAAAGGAATTGTTTTCTTTTAATTAAATGAGATTATTGATGAAATGATCAAACCTTAAGAAATATTGAAATAATTGAATTAATTATGATTTGATTAAGGAAATTGATTTGAATTAAAATGTTGCAAAGCATTGATTCAGGAATTGATAAATTGATAAATGGGGGCCCATAGTCCAGGCGACCATTTTAGGGTGCATACATTTTCCCCTCTTTGACTAATGTGTGATCTTTATGGGAACACCTATAGTAAAAGAATCTAGTTGAAGTGTGAGATCGATTTGGGATCACAAAACAACCCAGACGTGTGATCGATGGACTGGAACACATCAGGACAAAGATAAGTTGTTTGAAAAAGACAAGGTCAACACCCCTGTAACACCCCTGTAAATAGGTAATTGACATGTCCAAGCTAAGAATCTCAAGCAAGGTTGCCCCAAGCGGAGCACTTGATAGGATTGATAAAGCTCAATCAAGGATTGAAGTTTGATAGGTACTGTCACCTCGTGATCGAAATCAAAATGAGATAGAGGAGAAACAACAAATTGATAAATTTGATCAAATCAAACCAAAGATAAGGTTCTTGATGTAAGATGAAAGATATAAGGATCAAAGAACCAAGGTAGATCATCAAGCACAAAAGATTATGCCCCAAGGTTGAATTAGAAGAAAAGAAGTGGGGTGAAAGCGAATGGAAGATATAAGTTTGGAAGGGGTGGAAATAAATGGAGAGAAGAAAGAGAATTTTCCTTAAGAAAGAGAATGCCCCAAAATAAATCAACTATTTAAGATAGAAAATTTTGATTGAGATCACGAAAGAAGGTAAGGAAATGAAGATCATAACGTGATCACAGTTGATTAAAAGTCCAAAAGAAAGATGAAGGAAACCCTCTCAAACTCATAATGCAACCTAAAAATGCAAACTAACATGAGGTCTAACAATGCAAGCTACATGAAAATGCAAAGGTGTATGTGCAATAGAGCAACTGTAGCATAGGACTTTGTGTTCATCATTCATTAGAGAATGTTAAGGAACTTATTTTCATCATTGGGCCATTATTAATGGACATCGAATAATCATACAATCATCACTAGTCACAAGTGCAACTATGAAGATATGAATGTGATTTATATCAGATTGGAATGTGGAAAGATTCTAACATAAGCATCAAAGACATAAAGGTCAAGATGACTGTGATGTT
>MU228090.1:1481438-1498332 GCA_018584345.1 Thuja plicata | reverse complement strand
CAAATTTCTCAAGGAGCTCAATTTGAGCATAAAATACCCGCCAAAATGATAAGATTTGCATATGAAAGCTATCAAAAACCTCATGAGATTGCAAGAAAATCTCCACCAAAACCATACCAATGGTGGTACCCAAAATAGCAACAAATAGTGTGAAAATGATCTCCTTTCGCCGCAGATATGCCTGGCCACAGAGATCTCCTCGTCCAACATACAAATTACCCTCTCGGTGCTATTGAACATAGAAATGACCAACGTTTTCTTTTTTTTTCTTATATCCCGTTAACGTCGCAATTGCGACGTTGTTGGGTTATAATTGAAAAAAAAAATCCAAAACCACATAACATTTGCCCGCCGTCACAAATTGTTGTCGCAATTTCACCCCAAATGTATTAGTGTGCAGTCAAAACATACTTATGCCTGACACTAGATGTTGGATTGATAGTACCAATGAAGTCAAGGCTCCATTGTTAATGGTTCCTCAATCACTACCGACTTCAATGGTAATGTTGCAAGCTTCTACTTTCTAACAAATCGCTAACAATTATCACACTTTCGTACCCAACTATACACATCTTGAAAAATAGTTGGCCAGTAGTAATTTTCTCACAAGATCTTATGAGCAATCATAGGCGCTGAGAAATGTCCACCACAAACTAGATCATGAAATGATTCTGACAACCCGACTTGTTGTATTTTATCAACACAATGAAGAAATGTGTCATTAATTGCACATTTATACAAACCATTTTCCCAAAGAACAAAATGTGAAGCTCTGAGCTTAAGAATTATTTTCTTGTAAGTTGAGTGTGTCAGACATTCTCCATATGTGAGAAAGTATGCAATGTCAGAGTACCATTCATCAGTTGTACTAATGAATGAGACTTTGGGTAAATCTTCAGGAAGTTCTTCTTCAGGTTCATTTTCAACCATGAGCAGACATAAGCCCTTACCACAAACCAACTTGGTCAGTTTGATCTCGATGTCATATTCATGAATCTTGGTAATCCAATTGCCTCTCTTCGTTTGAAACTCCTGCCATGTCAAGATTGACTTAACAATTGCATCTGGAACAAGAGCCACAAAATGTGAACTCAAGATGTAGAACTCAAAGTACTTAATTGCCTTTACAACTGCAAAGGCATTTTTCTCCATCAGTGAATACTTCAGCTCGTGCAATTTGAGCGAATAACTCATGAATGCAATAGGAGATTATGTATCTTCACATTCCTCTACATGAGAATAGCTAGCATAGTGTGTTAAGAAGGATAATTGTACATGATACAATCCTTTGTGTAGTCTGGGAAGACTAACACAGGCACTTGCACTATGGCTTCTTTGATTTCTCTAAAAGCAACCTTTCCTCTAGCACTCTAGCGGAAAACCGTTTCTCCTTTCATCATATTTGAAATATGACGAGTCTTCTCTGCAAAGTCTAGGATGAACCTTCGCAGAAAGTTTACCTTACTAAGAAAGAATGAGCGATGGTCTTATTGGTAGGTTATTAAAGACTTTGAATTAATTTGAACCATTCAGGATCATTTTTATTCCTTCTTTAGACACAACGTGTCTGAGAAGTTTCCCTTCTGTAACCCCAAAAATGGATTTCTTGGGATTAAGAGAAATTATGTGTCGGCGACTCCTCTCCAATACTTGACATAGATGATACACATGATCTCATCTTTGTTTGGAAAAAATAGTAAGATCATCAAGGTAAATTATGATGAACTCATCTTTGATGTCACGAAATGCTAAGTCCATTGCTCGCTGAAAAGTGGCACCTGCATTTATCAATCCAAAGGATATTCTTTTGTAAGAAAAAATACCCCATGGAGTGGTGGATGAATTCTTGTATTGATCATCCTCCCCAACTTTGATCTGATTGTAACCAGAAAATCCATCAAGCTTGGATAACATCTGGGAACTATTCACTGTCAGCAACACATGATTCATGATTGGAAATGAATAATTATCCTTTAAGGATGCCTAATTCAAATTACAAAAATCAACACAAATCCAGATCTCACCATTATTTTTTTGTACTGGGATGATGTTAGCCACCCACGTAGAATTTTGAATTGGGAAAATAATTCAAGCATCTAACATTTTCTAAGTTTCTGACAAGATAGTGCCATAAATCTTTGGATTATAATGTCGTTACTTTTTCTTGAATGGAGTAGCACATGTCTTGAGAGGTATGTCATATTGTAACACATTAAAATAGAAAGACTTCAATTCATCATATGAGTATGTCAAAATGTCCATGTATTCACGTAAAAGATCAATGAATTAATCTCTTTCATCTGGTGTGCAACACTTGCCAATATTTAAAAACTTTGGATCAATAATTGATCCAAGATTAAATTTCTCAAATTCCATTGCAGAACTTGATCCGAATTCTTGTTGATGCTTGAATAACGATCATTTTTTTCAAAAAACCATTCCAAGGACACCAAACCAAGGGGAATTTTAGTGCCTTTGAGATGAACGAACTCTTCACCTGTGCCAGGATCCTTTTTGGAGATGTTCTCTTGAGGAGACAAACTACTACCTTAAAATTACAACTCATCAGATTTTTCTCTTGTTTCTAGAAAATTCATAATTTGATGATCATCATTGAAGACTTTCCAATTTTCAGAGTTATCAGGAACACTTCAAAAAACCAATTGGATAGAATATCTATCTTTCTCAAAACTTTTATGAGGAATTAAGAGCATTGCTGAGGTAGTGAGAGAATCGACTTTGCCATTGAACTACCTTGGAACCACCAAAATATTAAAAGCATCAAAACCTTCAATATAATCCCATACCAAATTTATGTAGTGCTTAAGTATCTCATTCCTTGTCTGGTACTAATTTCAGACTTGACATACTATGAGCTCAGCATCGCCTTGAATGTGCAAATTCTGGATTCCTCTATTTAGTGTAGTGTCAATACCCAATATCAAGGATTCATATTCAACACTATTGTTGGTGTTATCAAAATCCATCTTGAAATAATATGGAAACATCTCACCTTGCGGTGAAATCAAAACAACCCTGACACCAGAACCAGTTGATGCACAACTATCATCAAATTCTAACATCCATATGTCATTTGAACTTGAAATACTTGTATCTTTAGATGTTTGGGAAGATCTCACAACATCATTAATCTCCATATCTTGTTCAACCATCATAGAAGAAATTGTAGATATTTCATCAACTTCTTGATCCTCGATTGCATCAACAAATCTATCACTATTAGTAGCGCATGATAACATGGATGCATCAGAAGGTCAATCCTCAGTGAATTTTAATACTTCATCAATATGGAGATAATAATTTCCCATTCTGACTGACTCGAAAATAATTTGTGCATGAGGAGTGTCAAACTTGACAATTGTGTACTTAGTTTCCCTTTCTAGAAGCAACTTCTTCATATTTCTCTTAACATGTATCCATGCTTCAGACATATCCATGTTAAGTTCTCCACCCACATCCTTACAAAAGTTTTGACCAAGTAACATATCGTAGGAAGCAGGAACATCAGTGACCAAAACAATCATCTTAATTTTCTTTTCAGGGAAAGATGCAAATGCAAACTAAGCATCCTTGATTTTCCCCCGAAGAGGCACTTGCTTATTCTCCATGGAATAAAACTTTCCAAATTTTTTTGTCAAGGTAAGACCCAAGGCATCGACCACTTTAGCAAGCATAATATTATTAGATGCCCCCAAGTCTATGACATAGTTACTTAACTTGAATCTATTGATAAGCAGGGAAATATATAAAGGTTCTATCTTTCCAGGAATAGGAGATGGGATAGTAACTAGAATGTTTGGTAAATTTATAATTTCTGGGATCTTGTCATTTGATTTTGGGAAGGTTGAGATTCCTTAACAAAAAATTTAAGCCTTTCCAACTGATCTGGATAAGATTGCAAGTATTCTACCTCATACATCTCGATCTTAGTCTTTTTAGCATGATCTAAATATCAAAATCTTGGAAAGAGATTTCTAAAGAAGAAGAACAAATTTCTGCTTGAGTCTTAGGATTAGACATACTGGGCTTCTTTATACTAGAAGATACATTAGGTGTAATAGGTGAACTCAATAGATTATTCACTGAATCCTTGGGAAGCATAGGCAGTGGACTTACTCTTTTGGCAATGGTGGCTGATGTCTGCATGTCAACCTTTTTATTTTGTAGCTTCATCTCTTTGATGAGACAACTGTGTTTAAGAACGCGTCATAACCGCATAAGCATGACCAAAAATTTCTTCACGATCCTCATCTTCATAATGTACATACCCGATGTTAGATTCGCCAAGCGCTTTATCATTTTCATTATATAGAGAAGCAATATCATCCCTTTGATAATCATCTAGTATGGAACCAACTTGATTAGTCTCCTAATAACCCGTGGTTGATTTTCCTGGTGGGTCTTCAAGCGCAAGCCTCTCTAGAAAAGGAGGAGACTTTTCCTGATTTTGTGCCGCATAAATATTAGTAACATTAGGAAATGTCCTTCGTGGAATGTCTTTGTATGGAGAAGAAAAAGACCCTTGAGATATTTGTTTTTTGAGAGCAAGTAATTCATTTGCCAACTTTTGAACCATAGGATCTGTACTTCCTAAAGTTGAACTATCATTAAAATAACTTCCATTAGAATAATTTCCCTTTGATCAGTCTTTACAAATCTTTCTAGCCATGATGAGATCATCCTCAATCTCTGTCGCTAGAGTTTGAGCATTTGAAAGACTAGTAGGACTAGCTCTCCTTAGCAAGAAACTAAATTTTGGAAGCTGAGTGTTGATGAAGAAGCACTTCAGATTTTCAATAGTTGGTTGTGAAGCGGTGGGAATCCAATTTTCTAGTTTGTTAAACTTAGCAATGAATTTACTCATGCCCTCTTCTGCATCCTTCTTCATTTGTATAAGTTGAGAAAGTAAAGCATTCTCATCCTCTACATGTTTGAAACATTCCTCAAACTTGGTTTATAATGTATCCCAATTTGTAATGGCTCTAATATCAAGGTTGAAAAACCAATCTAAAGCAATACCTTGAAAAGTCTCTATGAAGAGCCTTATAGATACATCCTCATGTTCTACTCCAAGCACACCACATGCAATATAAAATGCTTTAATGCTCTCATTTGGGTGTTGCTTTCCATTGCCATATAACTTGGGATATTTATTACAAGAGCCTTGGGGAAGTGAATGTATAGGTGGAGTGAGATTAAGAGGACCAAAAGTTGTACCCCATGGACCCGTAGCCATTGTGGAAAAACTTGGAATAAAAGAAATCAACAGTTTCTAAAAGGAAGATGAAGATTCATTAAACACAGAAACCTTTTTCTTAAATGGTGGGTAACTGGTAGTTCGTAGAAGAGGAGTTCTAGCAGTAAAAAGATCAATCTTGACTCTTTAAGTAACACTTGGAGTAGTGCTTTTAGAACCTTTATTATGATGATCTTAATGATGTAGACCCTCCAACTTGAACAAACTATAAAGTAGATTAAAAAATGAATAAGCTAACAAGTTCAAATGAAAGCATGAGACTTTCGAATGTGTTTGATATCCCCAGTGGAGTTGCCAAAAACTATTGGCTAATTGTTTTCTAGGTCACTGTGACCACAACTTACAAAATTGAGACTTTAGACAACATTGAATGATATTTCTCTCTCCTCTCAGCAATAGGGGAGGATCACTTCTTACCATAGGTGGATTCAACAAGAACTTAACTGAAATTACAAAAAAGGGGTGGTTCTCTTAATCAATTCCTCTTTTTCATGAATGATTCACAATGACAACTTTCAAATTTTACAAAAAGGCCCTATTGCTACAAAAATACTGGTGGCTCGGGGTTGACGTAAGAACAACTCCAAAGACAAAAGTCTATATAAATACTTTGGTGGAATAAGAATAGGAACCCAAAATCTCCTATGATTATTCTGATTTAGGATTCAACGAAGACAACCAGTAAGGTGCAAAGTCTCTTACTGAAAATCCTTAAACTTAAATAAAATACTTCAAATTAAATCCTCACCTCTTAGTAATTGTTGTCACTATTTGATTATAGCAATCTATTCCCTTGAAGCACAAAGTCTTCAAGAAACTAAACAACGTAAGCCAAAACTGAACTCAAGAAAGAGTAACTAATGCAACATAAGAATCTATTAATCAAACTAAAGATCTACAACACAAATTTTGGAAAATCTTGCTTCTTTTATTCAGTTGAGAAAATTGCAGCATGAAACTCAAAGTCTTCAAGATACAAGATATCCAAGCATAGATTTCTTTCCCAAAAACAAAAGATAAAAAATACAATGGATCTCACTCCTTTATATAGGAAAAGAGGAGAGAGAAAGGTGGAGAGAAAAGGGGAAACCCTTAACCACCTTGACTTATTCAATAACAAACTTTGACTTATTGAATGATGTAAAGCCTAAAGCACTTGCAACCTGATTAAATGAAGTGGCTATACATGTCAATGTGTTCATGTATTTACAAAGTGCTCATGCTCAACATGCAATCTGCCATAAAAACTACATCCATCCTATCAAATCATGAGGAAAGAAGTGCCCAAGACACTTGATAAGTGCCTTCAAAGAGTGCCAATAGACTCCTCAAACTTATGTAGAGACTTATGTATAACTATTGAATCCGGTTCACCTGTATGTTGTGGAATGACATTTACTTATCAGATTGTGTTTGCACCCTTAGAGATAACCAGATTATATTCAGTCAATTTTCTCTGTCGAGAATTCAATGAAGTTTTATAGCCTGTCAATGTATCAATCAGGCTAAAATCAAAATCATCTGCCTCAAACTATAGACGAATAACTCCTATGAACTCTGTCAAAACATCTTCCTCTTCAATTAATTAACCATTTTAAGCAATAAATTTGCATGTCAGTTCTTGAAAGTGCTCATTGATCATACACTCTTGATCATTAAGATGATCCACTATTGCCTTGATTTCAGCCATGAGCCCCTACATAACCTTTTCCTTGTTGACCATCAAATGAAAACAGTCATAATACATTCCCACAGAAGAGATGATCCTACACTCGCACAGAATATCCAATCAATTTCTATCATGCTCCTCCAAACACCTAGATCCCCATCAAGAATCCCATACTATTGGTTGAATGCCATAAGGAGCTCATTCAACTTGGCTATTATCTCCCTTCCATACTTCAACTTCTTGTAAGTATCACGAATAACTTGCATACCTTGTGATTCTATGTGGCTACACCAGTCATCAATAGCCTTGACCTTCTATTTCATCCGCTCAGTATGCTCAGGAAAAGATGTAGAAATAGGATCAACCTTCCGAGAAGAGTTTTTCATCATTTCAATGGGCTCCAGAAGACATGCATTTTCTTCTTTCAACCTGTTCTTCTTCTCCCACAATCTATCATTCCTTTGTGTAAGCGAAGCAACTGCATCCTGTGCATCCTGCTGACAACCTAGTCATGTCTTCTTACCAAGTTCAACCTTGGAGAGATTTTAGTCGGTGGATTGCATCTCCTCGATTGGCTTAAGTGTTAGGGGCTCAACTACTTCAACCTATCTAATGTCTTTATCGTTCACTATGACCTTAGCAATTCTGATATCATAGTCCTTAGGTGGAATCTCTTCTTTCTTCCTCTTTTGTGTAATAGAGCTCAACCATGGAGGTAAGGAGAAAGAAGATGAACTAGATGATGATGTTGTTGTCAATGTAGTAACTGCCCCAGATTGTGCAACAATAGTGACTATAAGAGGAGCCTATGTCTGAATAATAACTAGCGTAGGACTTCTCGCTGTAACCTTAGTCATGAATTTCTCAAACTGAGTAGTATTAGTAGTATCCAACAATGTCAAGGGTGATATAGACATGGAGGAGAAAGTAGAATGTGTCAAACACATTCTCAAAATTGCCATATTGGTCCTCCGGTGTGAATGTAGGAGTAATCGAGGAGATAGGAAAAGCAGGTGTAATCTCAACAGGGTCCACTAGAGAAACATGCACCGTAGAGAATGAATCCACATATGTATCTAGTGGAGAGTCAAGAAAATCATCTGACGCTGGTGTAGAATTTGGTAGCGTCGTCATAACTGATTTGTCTATGGAGCGAGGCTTCTCAAGAATAGGTTCCTTAGGAATAATTTCTTGCATTTCATCATCACTGGACCTAATAAGAATCCTTTCAGGCCCTGCAACCTTTATCTCAAGAACCATCCTCCCCTTTACCTATGATCTAGGAACTTAACCCAATTGGACCAATAGGATCAAAACCTTTCCTTGGTTTGATGTTTATGGTTTTAAGACCCCTTCTCTTAAGCCATATATTTGTGTTTTCTAGAATAGACTGAAACCTATCCCAGATGGACATACTTCCCTTTAATGACCATGAAGGTGGTAGAATTGATAGACTTTCCACATGATGCTCTAAATAATCCAAGTCAATAATCTCTCCATCATCTTCAACCCCATCAGGGATCTCTGCAAGGTTGAAGTCAACTATATGCTTGATAGTTAATCTAAAATAGTCCAGCTTCCGGATATCCACCTCCATGCACAAGTCAATCTAGAGGTTCTCGAGGCGATGCACGTGAACAAGCTGTCTCCTCATTTTTTCATTCAGACCCCTCCAATAAAAACAAAACCTTTCCATGAACCTTTTGAGAGTGATCAACTGGAGTTCAAATTCCATGGTCTTTGCTTTTGGAACTGTGTCCAAGGAGTATCCACCAATCTTGAGTCGATTTCGTGAAGAAATTCCCACTCCTAACCTATGTAATGTGGATTGATATTCTTGTATTGCCACAAGTTTCCTTGCCAACTCCATTAGAATGATCTTGTCAGTAGGATACTGTGGCAAGGTATATGGTTCACCTTGGAAATAACCAACTCTCAAGTATATGAAGTTGGAGAATTGTAGGAAGAGAAAACCATACTCATTTACCTTATTCCATGCTTCATCTGAAACACGCTTCTTAGGAAGCTCTTTATCAAATAGGCACATGCAATGTCCAAAGAATGCATCATGCACCCTCATGTAATGCACCTGGCTAGATCTTAGAGGCAACTAATCATAGTATTCCCATACAAGCACAAGTGTCCTATCTCCCTTGGTCAAAAGGTCAAAAAATGATCCAAGGGCAGCAACAATGTATACCAAGTACGAGTTCATATAAAATATACAAGTGGAGGAAACCTGAGACAACATCTCACACAAAATGTCACTAATTATCTCTCCCCAAAAAATCTTCAGTTTAGACCTGATTATGACATATATGAACTTGTACATCCAAGGCTCTAAGATGTTGGATTCCTTGAGTCCCGCAATCCTATTGAGCAATGTAATGAGATCATTGATCTCTTCTTTCAACTTTGAATGATGCATACTTTTTGGCCAACTAGAAAGATTAAGCCTTGTTTTGACCAACCAATGATTATTGACGTACTTTATGCATTATTGCATATCTTCATTCAATCTCTCCAAAGCCTTTTCTTTTAAAACATTTATAACCACGGGAGTGGGTGGTACTTTGAATATTCTATCTATGGTATCTGGATCCAGGCTCATAATGGTATTTCCATCTTGGTCTTTGATAGTTTTGGAATTATAATAAAAGTTCCTGGCACATGCTGAGATGAACTCTGATTCTAGGACAACAAGAGGAAAAGTTGAAACTATGTGGATATAACTCTGCTTGATGCAACACATGTTATCTGTTGCAGCTGCTTCAACCCTTTTTAGAAATTCTTCCATATCTAAATGGACAAGCTCAGTGTCTCGGATCTCATCACAGTATGAGGTAACCTATGAAGGAGGAATGAAGTTCTTAGTTTTATCATACTAATACTTCTTTTTTTCTTTTCTTTTTCTTTGGATGGAGTAGCTTCACCTAACATGACAAGCTCATGTGTGTGAGCAACTGTTACATGAAAATCTCAGAATGTAAGTACATCCTCATAAGATGAATTCGTAGAAAGCTTATTTTGATACAAAAGATGCAGATCTGGAAACATGCAAGTGGGGAATACAACTGGAAAACTTTGGAGCAACAAAAGAACAATTGATTTTGAAATCAATGCTTAAAATGGAGAGAAAAAACAAAAAAATGGGGTTTTTCTAGGAGCAATGCATATATGGACAACAAGCTTTTCATGAGGGAAAGAAGCAATAATGAATGTGTGTGTGTGTGTGTGGCATATTATCTTCTCACAAGTGGGGTTTTAATATCCCATTACAAGTCAACCGACAAGCATTGGAAAAGGTATGCAATGTGTTTGAAAGTGGACTTTTAATTTTCATTTACATATTGGAGAAATGACTCGCCTCCTTGAAGTTATTTTATCACTCAGAATGGGGTTTTTAATCCCGACTGCATATGCAAGTGATATGAAGCTCTTGCATATGCAACTTGGAGAATTCTAGACAAAAGATAGAAGGATTCAACATCAAAAATAAAATAAACATGCAACTTTGAAAATGAAAAGAAAGACTTGTATTCTAAAACAAACAAAGAAACAAACATACACAAAATGAAAACAAGAAAATGAAAGTTTACCTCCACTTGTGAGATGAAGAAGAAAATTGGGGAAAAGACTTAACAAATCTCCATGAATCCAATGATTTTGAATTTAGAGAAAAAACCCAAAAACACAACTATATAGACAGAGAGTTTGATAAATTACTCTCACTAATTAAATGCATTTCATGAATCAAAAACAACTTCTTGACAAATGTCCATGATAGAGGAACAAAATGCAAGAAAATAGCAACCGAATGACTCTTTCAAACCTGTGAATTTGATGCCCTAGCTTGAAAAACAAATGCATATGTAATGACAACCAAAAATGACATCATAAGAGGAAGAATATGGTTTACGTTTGTGAAAACATGCATCAAACAAATGCAATAATACATAAAAATGACGTCTATGAGTAATGGATTTGACACCATACCTCCGAACATGAATTTCTTGAGTTAAAATGCATGCACAATATTCCTTCTTCACAACCTTGATGCCTTAGACGAGTTTCAAAACTCATAATGCATGAATGGAATGAAGGTGTTTTGAAAACTTCTTGGTGACGGGTTTCAAGATGCATATAACATATGCATTTCATGAATAAAATCGTTCTCAATACATACCAGCATCCAAAATGCTTAGACGTGTTTCAAATAATTTATTGCATATTTAAAACGTTGTTGTTCATAATGGCGAGTTTTTAAGAATCCATTGGATATATAATTCACAACATATAGATGCGTTTTTAAATGGAGATTACATCCACTTATAACACTTGCATTTGTCTTAAAAATCGCCGCTAAGAAGTTAAGACGAGTTTTTTTTTATAGGTATGACATCCATAACATATATATGCAAATGTCACAAAAATCGCCACCTTCTAGTCAAAACGGATTTTTTCCAAACATTTACATATATGCTTAATTACAAGTTGTTTACAAGACATGCAATAGGCTCAAAAATCGCCACCCTTTACACATATATGGGCTTCTTATGTATTTTACAAGTAAATTTTAAATAGAGAAGACATGTAAACAAAGTTAAAAAAAAAACCCACCTTTACATACTAAACTCACTAAAATTTTATATATCATGAGATGAATGTATAAAAAAATGAAGTTTTATTTCTATTCTACATGTAAATATACCCATAATATTTATGCAATAGTGAACGAAAAACCCACCTTTGGAAGATTTTAATTAAAGAAAAATGATATGCACTTAGGCTTAAAAAGCCCACATGCAACACCCTTATTTCCTTAATAACTTTAGCTAGACAAACTCCATTAGAGACCTAAAATAGCTAAAACGAGCGGGATTGAAAATGCTACAATCCTAGGGCAAAAACCAAATTAAAAACGAAACACACAAACAAGACAAATAAAGAAAAGGCTCAAAGGTTACTATTTGAGACAGAGAAGAAAAACTCGTTCTAACAAGCAATATGATGATAAGCTTGACGTAAACCTTCCAAAATGATATTCGAAAGATATGAAACTTAAGACAATTCAGGGGTGACAAATTGCCTTCATTATACATCATTCAAAACATCTACCTACAAAGAGAAAATTGGGTAGAATTGTCCAATTTTATGATGTCAAAATTGGGGCAACATATTTCCTTGCCATACTCAATGATCCTTATTCTAGTTTTCTCAAAGCTTTCAGTAGAATAATCATGAAAACGTGTGTACATTTGTTGGGCGACAACAATAGGATTGCTCTGGTGTGATTGACTTGTTCATGGACATTAAACATGCGTATTTGATGGGGAACAGGACAATCATATCCAGATCGAGTGGTGTACAACCTTTCCATTAAAATGGGGAATACTGTAATTACCATTGGATGCTCTTTTAGGGCAACTGTTGTGAAATAAAGGCCACTGTTAACTTTGTGAGAGAAAAGATCTAAGCAGGCTACCATAGTAGGTTAAAAATTAAAAAAATGATATATTTGCAGAATGCATAACACGATCGCCTGACTTTCATTATACAACGAAATTCATATTATAGAAAAGCGCACCCGAGAAATGGGGATCACAAAAACTGATATTTTTTCAACCGGGGGTTCACATTGCGATATCATCTTTTACACAGCATTTTGACAATTGGGTTCCAATGCACATGCTCAGATCCCCATCCAAAGGGCCTACTCGGATGCCGGGGAACAATCTTTTGGTGGTCATTGGCATTATCAGCTTTTGTGTACCATAATTTTAGTACATTAGTTTTCTCAAATTATTGTTGTCATTGTTGTAATAGAGAATGTTGAAGGAGGGGTGTTTTCACTTGCTCCCCTCCATCCATCTCTAATACCAATTACTAAAATGGGATTAATACAGTCAACTCACGAAGAATCAGAAGAAGGGGGAGAACCAGAAGAAGAAGAAGCGGCAGCAGCAGCAGCTGGGTTGCTGCAGCAACAAGAGGGTAAACAATCCAGGAAGGTTCTAGAGCAGGAGCCTGAGGTGCTTCCTTGTCATCCTTCTGCGTCTCCATTATCTCCTCAGCTATCATGCAGCGGGACACCTTATCTGGGTTCTTCGGTAAGAGTGTGGGACCCATATCATGTTTTATCACAAAGCCATTTTGCTCCTCCTCCTGGGAATCATCATTCTTTGACCACAAGTGCCTTGCATCATCATCATAATGGCAGTGAAGGGTTTGATGGGTTTGAGTATGAGTTGGATGTAGAGGTTTACCTGATTCACCATGCAGAGAGCACCATGGATGATAAACCAGATTTGATAGGTGGCAGGTGCCCTTCTGCAATTTTGACACCCAATGGGAAGAGGCAGGCCAGGGCCCTGGCTGTGTTTTTGAATTCACAAGGGCTTAGGTTTGATGAGGTGTATTCTTCCCCTCTGGAACGTGCAAAACACACCGCATTGTTTGTCTGCCAGGTATGTTAGTAGATCTTAGTCGTGGCTTGTTTGAAACTTATGTGACAGTGGAATTTCGTCTTGGTTCTCTTATTTATGCATATGTGGACAATCAGGGTATGGAATAATGTCTGATCTTTTTCTTGCCTGCTTTTCCTCAGCATTTGAACATTTTGTTGTGGCTTTGTTTCAGCTAGGTGTTTCTGTATTGTGTATGGTTGTTAATTGCAGCAGTTTCTTGCAAGTGATAGGGAGGCTCATCGTGTAAGACTCGTTTTGGTAACCTTCAATTTATGCCTGTAATTGTCCTTTGATTATCGAGTTTATCTAGCTTGGCAACTGTTTAAAACCTTTTTGGGGCACATGCAAACCTTCATCCATTGTCTTCCATCTAAACAAACGAACATGGCATTGTAACTAGTCATCAAAATAATTGTTAAAAATGCTCATAAGCACAAGCAGACTGCACCCTGCTACCGAGAGGTTGTGCCTTTGTTGTTGCGGTTTAGTTTGATTGTTTGTTTTTGTTTTGTAAGCTTGTTACCAAACTTTGCTTGTTCCATGGAAGTTGGAAGTTGGAGAGATTGCTCTCCAGTGAAATTATGTGTTGTTTACCCCATTCTGGTTTTGGACTGTTTGGGGATTTTAGCAGGGATGGTTTGTTATGTTGGAGAAAATTAATGTCTGCGTGCCTACATTTACCAGTTCCCTGAACTGCATAGAAGTACCTTTCATGTAGACTTTCTGGCCCCTGCGAATTATTTGAGTAAATAAAATGCAATTTCTTATGTATGCAATATAATTTTGACGCGATTAATGGGTGGACTTGGAAAGGGTGATTATTGGCTTTGATGACTTGAGAAGCTTAATTTAGCCAGAGTATCATAATTTGCATGATTTCTGCAGGAGATGGACATATTGGAAGAGAAGATCCAATGCTCTGATGGGCTGATAGAAATGAGCCAAGGTCAATGGGAAGGTTGCCATTTTTCAGATATTTACACACCTGAAATTGTCAATATTATCAACAGATCTCAGCCTGACTTCTGTGCACCAGCTGGGGAGTCTGAACGACAAGTTGAGTTCCGCATGGTAGAATTTTTGAATAATAAAGTGCTGCAGAGGTCGATGAAGTCAACACAGATGGGCTTTGCACAGTATCAAAATAATAACAAGGTATATGGCAGCCACAACTCTTTGATGCAGGTTCATCCAATTGAAGATGGGGATGGGACAACTGTTTCACAGTGGGAATTGTTTAATGGACAGAAACAACTGGCAAAAAGAAAGTCTGGTAAAAGCAGGCTGCAGTTTGTAACAACAGGAGACAATGAGACAGAAGATGAGTTGTCTCTTGAAGATGGCAACATTCGTAGGCAAGTACAGGAAAAATCCAGAAGGCAGCCTGAATGTGTGGGCATTTTCACACATGAAATGGCTATTAAGTGTCTTCTGACAGGTCTTCTGGGGTCTAATCCACTAATGATCCACCGTATTTGTATAGACAACTCCTCCATGACTGTTCTACGGCATTCTTCAAAAACAGGATGGAAGATTGAGAGGATCAATGATACTGCTCATTTGAGGCTTCTGTATGAGAAATTGTTTCCTCATTGATATTTTCTATTCTCTTCTAAAAGATGAATAACTTCTGATTGTATGTGAGTTCCTTGTCTGATTGATATGGCTCCCTTGTGATCAATACCAATCTATCGATTGTACAAGAGAGAAAGTTGACCTCGGCATATCATAACTTTGATATTGTCTAGAGTTACAATGGCTTTGGCATCAGCTGGCTGATCTATACAGCATTTTCCAGTATGTGATAATGTTGATTCAGTTATGCTGGCTTCTTGGGTTTAAAAAAATGATTATGAAGGTTTGGAATGGTTGAGGGCCGAGGCATATTAGATATTATTTAGGACGATATCATCCACTTGATGCTCAAGGTTGTTGTCAGATTACGATATTATGGATTATTTTATGGCCCCTCAAATTGAGGCATTTTTATTTCTGTCTTATGTCCATGCATGACATTTTTGCATGATCTAGAAATTCTGTATCTGATCATTAATGATCTGAGACAAAAAAATTATCATTAATATTTTTCCAACTTGTAAAAGAGATTTCTGAAGGCATACAAAGTGTTTAAGAAAATTATTGATGGCAGGGGTTTTAAATTTTTTGTAGAAGCAAGTTTAACATGTTGAACTTGAATGCATGTGAATATTATACTTCACATGGTGATTCAAGATCTACCTTAAGAAACCCTAGATGTCAATGCTGACATTAATGAAAATTTTCTTTGTAAGGCAGGACAAGATTGTTTAGAGAATTCGTAAGTTTCATGACGAATAACTGTACTTCATTTGAAGCATTACACCACATTCACTTCTCAAAGAACTTTTAACCCCTAACCCAATTTAGGGGTGGATTGACTTGCTTTGTTCATGGATGTGGATATTTTAGCTTCTTATGGTGATTTAAGATCTACCTTCAGAGGCGTCAATGCTGACTTCAATGAAAACTTTCTTCAATATGTAGGACTAGACTGTTAACAGAATGCCTAAATTTCATGACAAATAATTGTTTTCCATTTGAAGCATTATCCTACAGTCACTTCTCAAAGCACTAAGCACCCCTAACCCAATTTAGGGGTAGAGTGCCTTAAATGCTGCTTCCATTCTTTCCTGCCATCGTAAAAATACAAATCTTATGCAAGGCATGCTGCCAAAGAATATCTTATAGCCCTTTGTCAAGGTTGTTAGCTTGATCATGGATGCTGGCCTATGGCCTATGCTCCTGTAGCATTTTCGTATAGCATTGTTACATATTATTTCCTTTCAAATTGTCTGGCGTTTCCTTGTACTGAATTATTATTGCAAGACTTTTATTTCAATCTCTTTTTGTTCCAAATATGTATTCTGGAGCTTGTTTTTAGTATTCAGCAGGCATGCAAGTGCTGTAATCTATTTTTTTGAGAATTAATAGAATGTTGCTTTGCTGTGATTTTTTGAGAATTAATAGAATGTTGCTTTGCTGTGATTTATTGAGAATTAGATTGGCTTATATGAGAAGGGATGCGTTATATGCAGATTGAAATATGGTAAAATCTACAGAGAACATATATAAACCTGGCATTCAGTTTGACTGTTTGAAGACATGCAGATTCTCGTAGGGTGACTCTGTTGAAATCTTTTTCAAGTGCAGCTGTTAGAGATCCTATGGTCATTCTGTTTAGAAATTCAGAGCATTGTTATAAGAAATCATTATAAGAATCTAGTTGCAAACATATTTAATCTATTGTGATATTGCTATCAGGATTCAACTGTGTAGTTTTTGAGTCAAACTCATTGACCCATAATTCATGAGTAGTGGTTCACATGAACCCATCTCTCATGAGAATGAATGAAACACTTAGCACTCATTGGATCTAGGTGATGCTCACAGAGGTGAAGCACCGGGACTTCCCGGGAGGTCACCCATCCCAGTACTACTCCA
>MU228090.1:1426034-1437504 GCA_018584345.1 Thuja plicata | reverse complement strand
AGGCAATAGGTCGCCTTTAGTGGGTTTTATTGTGTTTTCCATGCTTTTACTAACCCCATATTGCTAAAACAATGATCTATTGAAGTGTTTGTGTCCATCTAACAGGTACCCATTTACGCACTCACAACCACTGCTATCTTTAATTGTGTCAAAGGTGGACTCCAGGTTTCTAATCGGGGAAATTTGGATGTCTTTAAAACCCACCTCCTCAGCATATATTGAGCTACTATAATTATAGAGCATGCCCATGTTAGCACTATGTGATTTTAGCGATGGCAGATTATAAGATAGGGTGTATTTTCCAACTAACTCAGGGGAGTCGCTAGAGAAAGAAGAAACACCTGCCTGTCAACCTGCATTACCATTCTACTCCAGCTTTGCATCTTGCTTATTTGGTTGATAGGTAATAACCGTGGACAAGCCTATTACTCCTCTGTTGGTCTCAGAAGGTTCCTCAAAACTAGAATTGTAATTCTCTAGCTATCCTAACTCACTGTGACTGACTATCTTCCTGGGTTCTTCTCCTACTTGATTTGATATAGTTGCTCCCCCATTGTTATCCAAGTTTGGGGTAGAGTTGTAAACTACCCGACCCCACTCATTAGCCAAGATCCCATCTATAGTCTCTTTCAAGCTTCCCTATAGAAACCCCTGTGTTTGTGTGATATCCAGACTCACTACCACTCTATCAGCTATTATCCTTTGCAACTCTGAATCTAGAGATAGACTCCCCATCCTTTGTTCTGTAATTTGGATAATCTTATTATTGATCATACTGATTTCTCAGTCTTTACCTTTTTTGTTATTACATTCAACCTGCTCCTTTCTTGCATTGGGGATTTCTACCCGGAGGTCTTTTTCATCATCCACTATTAGTCTTTTCTTCCACACCCCTGTTTTGGTTGAGATTAAAAGTGTGTCGGGTAGTGGATGAACTTCCTGCCAAAGGATCAATATCTTAGGACATGTTGACATGTTATTCTCTACTAGGCATTCTTCTTCTTTTAGGAAGCTACCTAAATTGTTACCAATGATGCTTATGGTTTCAAAACCCCAATACTCATGTGGTAGGTTTGGCAATGTCACCCAGATGGGTAGCTCCCGAATATTCTCCATTTCTGGGTCAAATTTCTTAGACCAATCTATGATATAGATGTCTTTCCCATCTATCATGAAGGGGCCATTTTTCAAAACCCACTCCTTATCCTATGGGGATGGTGTCATGACTAAGTAGAAACCATTAGCCATTGTTTTCAATGTGAAGGCTTGTCCCCATGATTTATAGCACCAGTCCCTAATCTTACTGAGAGATGGCCATGCCCCAGCCTATTTCAGAAAGAAAACATGAATTTCTAGGAAAGTGATAGATTCATTCCAAACTCTATTATCAATTGAAATGGTAGTAACTGTAGCAAATTCTTCCCTAGGAAATACCTCATTTGGATCCACCGTTGTCTTCTTTATTACTTTGGGTTTCCAAAAATTCCCTTCAATCCTTCTGAAATTGAAAATGTGTTCGCTCTCCTTTTGGTTATCTTTATGAGGGAATCTATTGTTTCTCCCCATATTTGCAGTGTTTCCCTTCGTATGACCTTTGGGCCATGACTATTTTGCACTTCTCGAAGGGTTTTGAAAAGGACCATTTCTTTGTTGAGCTTTCTCCCAAAATGAAATATTGTGTGGAGCTTGGTTTCCCCACTGATGTCTTTTGTAATCCAGACCTTCATGGTTGATGAAAGGTCTTTGCACATTCTTTTGCAATGACTGCTTCCAGTGGCCGTTAGGACGCAATTTTTTTAAATGTCCTCCTCCTGCCCACTCCTAGTCGCGTTCCATTTTTCTTTTCCATTTACCACTAATTAACCTTAATTGATTAATTACTATTAATTAATTAATTAAATTCAATTTCCTATAGTTTAAATTGAAAGATTTAAACTTACTAATTAAATTCTTCCAATTAAATTAATTTAATTTCATTCAATAAAGCAATTCTAAATCAAAGAATTCAATTATCTCACATGTTGAAAACTTTATTTTAAAAAAATGAATTAAATATTCATTTATCTTTAAAGAGATAAATTTAATTAGATTACATGGGTTTCTCCACCCACCTCTTCCATTCTAAAAGGCATCTCAAAATTAGCTCTTCACTTAACCAAACTCTATCTCCTCTCTCTTAGTTGAAGAGGTGGACTTTACTGATGGCTTCTCCAGTTCCCTTTGATCTCAACCGTTCATCTTTCTATCTCTGGGATTGATCTCAACTGTTCATCTCATTCTAAATTCCTATATAACAAACCCTTCATAACCATTTGAAGGATCCAAGATTTCAAACTCACATGCACCATTACTCTGTCAGATTTGGTTCAATCATCAAGCCATCTTGCGATCACATACACACATTCAATATCAAATTATCGACACTCCCAAGTCATAGACGCTACCCACACCAATACTAAGCATCAAAAAAAATATTTCAGAAGGAATAGAGAGAGAGAATATAAGCTTCAAGCAATTGGGTTTACATTCATTTGTTTTCTCTTATTTGCTTGTACATTTTATTGATTTGTAGTTTCATTTTAGTAGTTATTTCCATTTGATTTCCCCCATTGCAAATTGGTGCTACTAACCCTCATTGTTGAGTGTTATAGAATTCAAAGGCTATGTACATTTTGGTGAACCCAACATGAATCAAATAGCCTGAATATCCCTTGCAGACAACAGACGAACCTTTTTAGCCAAGGTCGTACGGTTGCAAAAAATTTTCCTATGCTTTTTTCCTCGATATCTGTGTAATTTCACAATCGGTGGTGCTTTACTGCAATTGATGGAATTTTTTCATAGTTGTTTGGTTTATTACAACAATTGTTGAAAGGGTTTTGTAAGAGTTTTCTATCTCTATTCAGAAGTATATTTTCTTTCTCTGTGCCGCAATCACTATCATTTTACTGCAATTGCACACATATTGCTGCAATTAACTGATCCGTGCTGCAATTGGTGGTGCTTTACCGCAATCCTCAAAATCTTTCCGCAACTGATTGTTCTTTACTGCAATTTCCAGTGCTTTACTGCAATCGCTAGAAATATTGTTTATCCGATCCAAATCCCCTGTCTATCTATTTTTAATATGACATTTCTCTTGTTCTCTGTGCAAGACTGAATAAATCACTGAGAACATAGAAGGGTAAGTCTTTGTGAGTATCAATCATTTCAAAATATTTCTTTTCAAAGTTGCACACACTCTCATTTGCAAATATTTTTGTGGTACTAACTTGTCTAAACAAAGAAAACCTAAAATCAATCCACTTGTCAATTTGGTGCTTAAAAAGAAAATTGTATGCAATCATCTTGAACCTCACATTTACACATTGGTGCTTTAAAATTGACGTGGAGGTTAAGAATTGAACAAAGGAAAACAAACATTTCAAATTTGGGCATTAAAACTGAACAAGCAATCAACACCTACTTTTGTGCTTAAAACTGAACACTTGTGCTTATATGGTGGTTTAGCTTAGTTCACATTTCAACTTTGGGGTTTAAGCGATTAACCTTGTGTCTTGATTTTTTGGTGTGCTTGCACAATCTATTAGATTAAACACCTTTATACTTTTTAGAAAGGCCTGTCCAGGGAATGCACTTCTTCCTCAGAGAATGACCTTAAACTGGTAATCCTTCCGATTAGTATATAAACAAGACGTGAACCAAAGTTTTGTTTTATATCTAGCCAAGCTCGGGTGAGGTGTGTTGATGATAGTCCGAATCAGATGAATATCCCTAAGAAGTCAGCATGGTCAACTAGGATCTTAAGTGAGTCACACACATACAAACTGATTGGATAGATGCCACTGACCCTACTAGAACCTATTAATTAGAGGCCAACCCAGTTTACCTCCAAATAGATACCTTATTATAGTGCAAGGGGTTACAGAATTTCCCCCCAAGATTCCCAACATATATGTTCGAAGATATTTGTGTAGTGAAAGATATCTTCACTATACAACAACAATATCTGGCAACAAAAAAAACACGACGCCTACATCGTGGACCTTCGTGTCCTAGTAGTGTGACAATTGTTGTGTGAGTTAACAAACATTCAAGCATTGGGCCTAAAATATTGTATTTTGAAACCATTGACTTAGATTAATCTGACTATTCATTGTTGAGACCTCGTGATAACATTGCAACTTGAAAAGGTTGTAGAACATACACATTTCAGTCTTATATCTTTCAAAACACATTGTGTATTGTGCTTGTTCTTTAATCGGTTTCCAAAATGCAAAACAAACATCAAAGCTATCAAAATGAGTCAAACGTGTTAAAGTCTAGGGTTGTCAACATCAACTGTCTTTCAAATTAGAAGCTTTGTTCCATAAAATCAAAATTGTCATACAGTGAGGCCTATTTTTGAGTGTTTTTGAGACTTTTTCCCCTTTGCCACAATTGACGAAAGTTTTCCGCAATCATCCTCTTTATTTCCACAATTGACTTTTTTATTATTGCAATCGGTGATAGATTACCGCAATCAACCAGTCACTTTACCGCAATCGATGGATTTTTGCCACAATTGATCAAAGACTTTTTAACACCTTTTTTGACCTAAAACCTTGAAAATACTATCCATTTTGTGTCAAGGACCAGTGTCTATCCCAGAAAAATGTGAAGAATATTGTGTGAATCTCTAAACGTTAAAGATCATCCATTCTTTGAAAGCATGATTATCATCCAAGCATTGTTAGTTTGAAAGTTCAGACTCAAAATATCTTGATCCCATTATCTCAACATCATCATTATCTCAATCAGTGACTTTGTCCCTGGAAAAGGTTGACAAATCTTATTCTTACATCACCAAAAATTTGAGATCAAGATAAATCAACATTTTTCCTTAGAATTACCCTTGTCCAAACATAACTCAGACTCTCCTAGAAAGGTTATCCTTTTCTGTTTGCTTTATATCACTTGTTTTAGTCACAATCTGGACCACACTATATCTCAAACACCTTATGGAGGGCCTTACATAAGGTCAAAGGCTAAAAATCAACCTGATGAGTCTTATATCAATAGATTCCCCACTTGGGAAATAGAACAAGAGGATGATCCTCTCAGAAATACTAGTCCTGCTCTATCCATTGAGAATCCCTGTGGGTCAGCTTTGTTCCAAAATGTCACAAAAGAGGAGCTCGAAGATATAGAGGAAGACGCCTATTCCACACAAGTGGTTGAAATTTTTGTAGAGAGGAACCCTAAACATTTATTAGCCATGTTGATAAGGAAGGGAGTCAAACTCCCTGCTGAATTCAATGTGTCAACCATATCACCCAAAAACCCTCTCGTAGGTCAAAACACTACTTGACCCTCTCGAATAGAACTTGTGGTATCTCAAATCTTCCCAGCCTTGACAACAATGACATTAGCACAGACTGTGTCGAATCAAACCAACTCCGTGAGCCAAGCAAGAATGTCTTCCACGCAAAGCATGACATGCTCCCAACTAAGTGCACCCATGGTCACTAGTATGCCTCAACCCTCAGCCTTATGGCCTGTCCAATCAAGCTCGCATGCTATGCCCTCAATCCCACCAACAAGCAACAACCTTTTTGCAACTATGCTGCTACTACAGTTAATCCCTAATAGCCTTGGGGTCAACACATCATTCACACAGGGATCCATCTCTGCAGGTATGACTTTTAGTCAATGCCCACCCAAGGTTATGCCTTCTCTCATCCATCAACAACCTCAACCCCAACAACATAAATCCCAGCTTCAGCAGCAACAACAACCCCAACCCCAGCAACATAAATCCTTGCTTCAATAGCAACAACAACCTCAACCCCAGAAACAACAATCCCAACTTCAGCAACAACAACAACCTCAACCTCAGCAGCAACAATCCCAGCTTCAGTAGCAACAACAACCCCAACCCCAACAATAAACACAATAGAATCAACCTTGGGCCACTCACGTACCCCCATATCAGAATCATGTGTTCAGAAATCAATATCAAGTCCCAAGGACAAGGTCCTATATTCCTACTCAAGGAACATAGAGGCGCAACCTCATACCTACTACAACACAGAGGTACAATGTCACAAATCATCCTCAGTCTCAAATAGACATGCTGATCCAACAAGTGGAGAACCTTCAAACCCAAATGATGGATATTCAAAATCAAGGTCAAACTAAATCCTACACTACAGAGGATTTATACCCATACCCCTTTGATCACTCTCTTCACATGTCTCCATTCCCAACTCACTTCTCGGTACCAAAATTTGACAAATATAGGGGTAATACCAACCCTATTGAGCATATTCAAGAATTCTTTGCTAGTTGCATCGAGGTCACACATGGTGAGACATACTTAATGTGACTACCCCCACAAAGCTTAGTTAGACCAGAAGTGGAATGGTTCTCACATTTACCTCATGGCATTCTGTCTTGGGGTGAATTGGCTAAAAAGTTCATCGCTCACTTCCATCAAAACATCGAGCGTAAGGTCAACATCAAGGAACTTTGTGATGTCAAACAAAAATATGGAGTCTTTTGTAAAATTCCTACAAAGATGGAGGAATACTGCAAATAGAATCATGTATGATGTACCTGAGAAAGACCTAATAGTCATGTTCATTGACAATCTGATTCCAGACATGTCATTTACAATAGAATTGCATTTAGCTCCAAAATTTAAACAACTCATCGAACGAGGACTTTGTTGTGAGTAAAACTTGGTCAAATGAGGTGTCATTTCATATCCTACCCAAATGAATACAAAAAAAACTAAAACAAACAAAGCTAAGTGGTGGAATAAAAACAAAAATGTCACCAATGATGGTGTCATTGATGTGAAAATGGTCAACTACGCCCAACCCAAAGTGTCACTGCAAGGTGCACCTACGGCTAACCAACAACCCATGGTTCCCACTCCACAAGCATACACTAAAAATCAACCACCCCTATCCAAGCGGCTGCTCTGTCAAACAATCAACCATAGGCACAACGCTAACCACAGTTTCAGTTTGCAAAATGAGATTTCACACCATTAGGAGACTCGATAGAATTAGCCTTAAGAAAGATGATACAATCCAACAATATCACTCTCCCCGAAATCAGAGAATACAAATGTGGTGCAATCAAACCAAAGAGGTACAATGATAATGATTTTTGTGAATTTCATTGAGTGAAGGGACACAAGACACCCAACTATTATCAATTGAAAAATGCCATCCAAGATCTAATTGACACAGGGGTCATTGATGTAACCAACACCCAAAAAAAAGGCACCACTGATCACACGCTATTCAATGATACATTTCATGTTCACAATAAAGGGAAAACCTCTGGGTCTAGTGGACAATCAAAATAGGTCAACTACACTTATGCCAACAGTGAAAACACTATCAATTGCCTAAATCCTTCAGATAGCCATGTGGTTACCATCACTATCAGAGACCAAGGTGCCAAATGTGTTGTAACCACACATCATACAAAAGTTGTCTTGCAAGGAGCACCTTCCTCATCTGCTACACCACTCAACCCTAATGTAACCTCATATCCACAGAAAATCCTAGTGGATTAGCTAAAGCACATGCCCACCCAAATCTCCATGTTTGACCTCTTGCGCATGTCCCCGCAGCACAAGAAAGCATTAGACCAAGCACTTCAAAAAGTAGCTGTCCCAAGGGACATAACTCCAGAGAGCTTCCAGAAAATGGTGAACCATATAGCCAAAAATAAGAATGCAACCTTCATAGATCATGGCGTGCCTCCGCATAAACCCTTGCATAATGATCCCTTGCACTTACTTATCCAAGTCCACAAAAGTGCATTCTGTATAGTCCTCATTGATGGTGGAGCAGGATTGAACATATGTACTCTAAAGGTCATCAAGAAAGTAGGATACTCTGAATCCACTATTGATGTCACAAGAAGGATCAACATCAGAGCCTATGATGAAGAGGAGAGATCTTCCAAAGGTATTATCATTCTACCTGTTCAGATTGACCTAGTTGTCAAGAATACTCCCTTCCAGATCCTAGACCTAGAGTTGGGATACAATATGTTACTAGGGAGACCATGGATACATGAGATGCAAGTTGTACCCTCCACATGCCATCAATGCATCAAGCTCCCATACCAGGGGGAAGAAATCATTATAGAAGGAGATCCAAACCCGTTCCAATACTGTAATGCTATTCAAATGAGTACTAACAACCATGTTCCATCAAACCAAGATGCAAGTATCCCTTCTGTATTAAATTCAATTCCCAAATATGTCATGAGAAGAGTGGTAAAATATCTAAGACTGATAAAGGATGTGGTGAATACAGCTACAAGGAAGCTTTCACTATCACAAACACACCTCAGAGCCCAAGGACATATGACATGACACAACCAATTATTACAACAAAAACCCCAGAACCTGTTCTGTTTAGGTATCCACCCACAACCTTTGTCAGATGGGGAGACATTGCAGAAGAGAACCCATTTGATCCAGATATCAACACATGGTTGTATCAAGATCCACAAGAGACACTTCAACAAACCCTACCCGTATGAACCTATGGAGCTGGCTATACAATGTTGCAAAGGTTTGTGTATGATGGTACAGCTAGTGTAGGGGAAAGGCAACAAGGTTTAAAGGATATGGTTGGCGGGAGATACAGTACAAGACATATGTCCTCGTGGTTGGCAAGAAAGACATAGAACCCATTTGATCCAGATATAAACACATGGTTGTATCAAGATCCACAAGAGACACTTCAACAACCACTACCCGTATCAACCTATGGAGCTGGCTATACAATGCTGCAAAGGTTTGGGTATGATGGTACAACTAGTTTAGGGGAAAGACAACAAGGTTTAAAGGAACTATATCTCCTGCCAACCCAAAGAAACAAGAGAGGGTTAGGCTATGGGGAACTAAGAACCAGTCCTACCACCTGAGACATACCTGTTGATCAAGCAAAAATAGTAGAGTTACACCGGGGGAAAAACATGGAACACATCTTGATTAGAAACATACTTCAATAGTTGTTGCTAGCCGAAGTGGGAACCTCTCAATCCTGATTAACCCTCAACCCAGTAATCCTCAATAACGAGGGAAGTGAGACATCCAATGAGCCTTATAGAAAAATTGACTCCCAAAAGTATGAGTGGATATCCATTCATGACTTTGAGCCATCAATCCCATACTATTCCCCTTGGTCAGCCACCACCATACACCTTGATGATCTATTCAACCAATTAACCATAAACGACCAACCTTGTATTGATAAACATATCGATAGAAATTCATTAGGTGGTGCATCCACATCACAGTCTAGGTTTGTCAAAACTGTCTCCGTTGTCCCATCCAACCAAACAGAGTCAACCCATCACGAGGACCTACGGTTTGTACACTCAAAATCATAGTGGTATCCAGATGGTCTGAAATCTGGGTGCATTAGATTTCTATCTTGGTTTTTTGGCTTTCTTTTCAAAATCAAGAGTTCATAGCTATAACCAGATGGTCCGAGATCTAGGTGAATTGGAATTATATCTTGTTTTTTTGTCTTTCTTTTTCAAAACCAAGAGTTCATAGAGGTATCCAGGTGGTCTTAGATCTATGTGCATTAGAATTCTATCTTGGTTTTGTCTTTTTTTGGATGGTTAGCAAGAAAAGAAGTATCTAGATGGTCAATATCTGGGTGCTTTTGGCTCTGTATCATTTCAATAGAGAGTTCATAGCAGTATCCAGATGGTCAATATTTGGGTGTAGTTGGATCTCTTTCTTTTCAAAATAGGGAACATAGCTGAACCCAGATAGTCAATATCTGGGTGTACTTAGTTCTCTTTCTATTCAATCTCTCTACTCCTTTTGGTTATCAAGAGGTCATAGCGATATCCAGATGGTCTATGATCTAGATTCATTGGAAACTCTTCAAAATTTCATAAAAAGATGCAATGATGAGAAAAATTGGAAACGCGGTGGCGCTTGGGTCACTCATCCATTCTATCAATTCATATCTATCAATCAATCCCAGAGAACATTCCAAACTAACTTTCTTCTAACTAACACATGCATTACTTAGATATTTTGTGCATAATAGATTGCATCCATTCCATTTAAATGCATCAAAAAATAAAAAGAGAAGAAAATCAAGAATCTACATAAATGGTAAATCATAATCAAATGCATCCATAATGACTCATATAAACATGCATCTCATTAAACACCATCCTGCATACACATGTCAATAGCATAGGACAAATAAATCATCCATCTAAGAGTCTTCATAATAGAATCACATTGCATAAACATTTTATCATCAAAGCACACATCATGTAGAACCATACATATAGCAAGTAAACCAATGCACATCATATAAAATCACTAGCTGCATCTCATATAAATCTCAATATCTGAGTATAATGAGCATTCGCAAGTCTAAACAAAAGAAGGTGATCACCATATATATCAATAAATATCAGTGTGTCAAGATACAATCATCGATAAGGCCTAGAGTATATAAATGGAACATCACTACAAAAATGGTACATGATACAAAATGGAAAGTCTACAAAATCAACTGAAGCTACCCTCACCCTCGCCGCTAGGTAGATGAGGGGGTGGCATATCAGATATAGGTCTTTGTGATAGACCAAGAGCACTAACGCCACTGCTCTGAGGCCTCTGTGCTCTACTGGATATCTGTGAGGCTATATAACTAGGAACCCACTGAGCTGAAGGAACAATGCCCTCATAATGGTGTCGCCATTACTTGATCTCTCTCTGAGCCTCATGCCCTGATCTCTAAAACTAATCCAATACCTCCCGATGGGAAGCATCTTGTATGCTGTCAATGAATGATCTAATCTTAGAATGAGCCTTTCACTCTCTGTCCTTTGCGGCAGTGGCCCTGGCCTCACCTATTGCCACCCTACTCTTCAATGCAGTGGCTCATGCATCAGAAGATGCCAATCTGGCCTGCAAATCAGATACCTTCCATGTAAGTCTCTCTAGATCTGAAGGATCTATATTCATACCTTACCTTTCTACATCCATATCCCCCTCCTCCTCCCTATCCTCTAATCCCTCATCTCCTCTTCCCCGCACAACCCATGAGTCCTCACTATCCACACTATCTCTAGTACTATTGCCAATACTGCTACTCCCAGTAGAAGCGCTAGTACCTAAAGCCTCTACATCTAAAGCCTCAACATCAATATTGGCAATATCCACATCAACATCCTCAACTATCACTCTCTCCTTCGCTCTCTCAGCTAGCACAAGAGCAGTGCAACAACACACTCTCTAAACCAACTGAGGACCCTCCTCCTCTAAAGCCTCCTCCTCCTCGAGGATGAAACCCAATCCAATCCGCGTACTACCTCCTCCCCTCATCTTCACCCCACCACCATAACCGCTAGGACCAAGATCATCTCTATCATCCCCACCCCTCCCTCACCCACCATCATGACCACCATCTCTCAC
>MU228090.1:1398545-1421531 GCA_018584345.1 Thuja plicata | reverse complement strand
ATTATATATGCTCAAATATCTCATAAAATGCTAACTAAATAATAATCATAGTCCATCATAAAACCCAAAGTGTCAAAGCAATAGTCCTATCTGTCTAACATAGGAAGATTCTAGGGTGGGCATTACACAACCTTTTTGGCACTCCTTGGGATGTACCTCAATATATAGAAGACTATTAAGTCTTGCTCTATTAAGAGACTTGATGCTTCAATGGTTAAACTAAAACAAAATGACCTGTTTCTAATGCAGCTTGAATTGCAGATTTTCAGATCTATTTAAGTACATTACCTCTCTGATCAATGTATCAATTCAATTCTTTTGTGCTCCATACTTTTTTCTCTGTGATGTTGTGTTCACTGTTCATCGGTGTCTGTAGAATTCCTTAGCTCTCCTTCAGCTTGATTGATCAATACTGCATGAAGTTTTCTTCATCAGTTTCTTTTTAGCATCCTCTTTCTTTTTACTCCCCTTAATCCCTTTTCATATGATACGAAAAATCAATTAGGCTTGTCTCTTATATAGACATAATATTCATTGATTCTTGATTATTGATTCTTGACGTGAAAAACAATCCAACCAATCTGATTTAAAGCATAACTCCATATTTATCTCGTAGTTATCTTCTTGCCAACTGTACAAATCAGATTTAAATCAATAACTTAATTCTAGTCGAATAAAACAAAGAAAACAACCAGTTAAGTCTATCTTTAGCTCTTGCTAGCTGGATATTTTGTCATTTTCTAAACTCTCTATTCCGTCGGTCAACTCTTTAGTTAGTCGTCGGTTACAACTATCAGTTCTATCGGTGTAACTTTAGTTAGCTTCAAGATCTCCGTCCGTCGGGCATCACTGGATTTTCTTCATCAGGCATCCTATAGTTTTGCTTCATCGGACAATGCTATCTTCTACTCGTCAAGTATCACTATGACTTTTCTTCTTTGCCTTTACCGATGGTTTGCACTCCGTCAGTGTTATATGTCACTTAGTGAATACTTAACTTTTATGCATTGCTGAAAGCATAACCTTTGTTCCATTGATTCTCTGAAGTCTTTTGGCATTATGTGCATGACTGTACAGATGATATCAAGTTGACATTAATGACAATACAAACCATTAACTGATTTAATACCTTGCATTATCTTCAACTTAACATTGTTAAGCATTTAATCAGTTACATGTCATCAGTAAGGTCTCTAGATAAAATATGGCATCATATCCAACTGGTGATGCCAGAACATCAGATGGCCCATATGGGACTAAACAATAATGCAGTCATACATAAACACATAGGATCTCCTCGTAGGAAGATCCCGAGCACCAACATGCCTACACACAATAATATCCTCCCACGCCTAGATCTGAAGGAGAGTAGCTCCACAACCAAGAGACTTACCTCCAAGGTAAGCAACATAGAACATGTGGAATTACATGTGGGCCAACATGCAAGGACCCCAAGCATATATGATATGATCTCAAACCATACCCTAAAGATAAGCACTAAACCCAACAGAGAAACTGTGTTGGCAATGATCAGGACATGAGATCCCACATATCAAACTGCCTAACAAAGTGGATAGCCTATCTAAACCCATCCCAAACCTAGACCATGGGATATCATAAGGATCAAACATCCCAAGCTGATCCTGGGGTAGACCAGAAAGCTTAGACAGAGTAGTCACACCAGAGTCTCGGTCATACTCAATGAGGTCACCCTGAATAGGAATCTGCAGGATGCAATAAACATCCTCCAGAGTGACTATCTCCAGAGTGACTATGTACTCGCCAGTCAGTAAACTAAAAGTACAATTATCATAGTGCCATCTCTCTAGTAAAGCGGAGATTAGACCCCTATTGGTCATGATCTTGGGCATATAACACACCCAACACAAACCTTTCTGCCTCAAAATACCTCTCTCTGCCTGGATAAGCTGAAAGCGTAATACCAAACCTGCAGGTCTCGACTCCCGACAATGCAAAATGGTCCCAACAAACTAAAAAATAAACAAAAAGAAAAATATCAGTATCAGGTCAAAAGAAAAATATCAGACAAGTCATTATGCTTGCTATAAAAGTAAAGACAGGTCAATTGCGGCATTCAATTCTCAAATGCGGTACTTTTATGCACTTTGTGGCATTCAAACAATAATTGCAGAAATTACCTGGTAATTGCAGTATTAAAACAAGTGAATGCGGTACACTTATCGAATGCAACATGCATTCAGGAATTGTGGCACAGGACCCATAATTGCGGCAAAATTGCAGCCTATAGCGGTATCAAGTACAAAATTTCAAAAAAGCAAATTATTTAAAAGCAATAAATAAGGGCATCAATGAAAGAAATAAAAAGGTGACTCAGCGAACGTCCTACGCCAGCTGGACAATGAAAAGTTTAGACTTGATCTGACACGTGCACGAACCTAGGAATGCCCGCCATAGCTCAATGAACACAGAAAAAAGTAGAGAAAACAAGAGACAAACTTACCAAAGATCCAGAGCTTGAAGAGTGCAAAGTGACAAATGAATGGCTCACCTAGCTATTTATAAAGGTTTCAAAAAAACCCTAATTCCTCCAAAACCTGATTTATCTTCCTGGACCCCGCAAACTTCAAACAATCAATATCAGGGACATAATGAAGCATTTTCAAGATCAGTCAGATACCCAGATTATCAATTTGCAGTTTCAACAAATTAACGCTCATGTCGCAACTTTTCGCTCAAATTTGTTGAGGGGGCATAAATAAACCTGCTCACTAGGACAAGCTGGGGCAGGATCAAAACTGAGAATCTTTGACACACTGTGACAAGCCACATTGCATTAAAGAGGGGCAAATATAGACACCCTAAAATGGACAGACTTGCAACTTGACATTAAAAACATTAATTTTCATCTATTAATTAATGGTTTTTTAATCATTAATTAATCATCTATTTTCTTCTAAATTTATTTCATTTGTTAATTAATGGTTTTTTAACCATTAATTAATCATCTATTTTCTTCTAAATTCATTCCCCAAATCATCTAATCAAATTCCCAAAATTAATTAAATAATTAATTTTATTTAATTAATTAACCTTAATTGATTAATTACCATTAATTAGTTAATTCAATTCAATTTCCTATAGTTTAAATTGAAAGATTTAAACTTACTAATTAAATTATTCTAATTAAATTAATTTAATTTCATTCAATAAAGCAATTGTAAATCAAAAAAGAATTCAATTATCTCACATGTTGAAAACTTTATTTTAAAAATTTATTTATCTTCAAAGAGATAACTTTAATTAGATCACATGGGTTTCTCCACTCACCTATTCATTTCTAAAAGGTAACTCAAAATTAGCTCTTCAGTTAACCAAACTCTATCTCAGTTGAAGAGGTGGAGTTTACTGATGGCTTCTTTAGTTCCCTTTGATCTCAACCGTTCATGTTCCTATCTCTGGGATTGATCTCAACCGTTCATCTCATTCTCAATTCCTATATAAAAAACCCTTCATAGCCATTTGAAGGATCCAAGATTTCAAGCTCACATGTGTCATTACTCAGTTAGATTTGGTTCAAGCATCAATCCATCTTGTGATCACACACACACACACACACACACATTCAATATCAAATTCTTGACGCTCCCAAGTCATAGATGCTACCCACACCAATACTGAGCATCAAAAAAAACATTTCAGAAGGAGTAGAGAGAGACAATAGAATCTTCAAGTAATTGGGTTTACATTCATTTGTTTTCTCTTATTTGCTTGTACATTTTATTGATTCATAGTTTTATTTTTAGTAGTTATTTCCATTTGATTTCTCCCATTGCAAATCGGTGCTACTAACCCTCATTGTTTAGTGGTACTTAATTCAAAGGTCTCGTACAGTATCCTTATATCTTGTAGTCAATATTGTGACAACATTGTTAATAGCTCATGGAAATTGTCCCCTCATAGGGCTAGTTTGGACTTTTGCATGAGGTATTTGTACTTGAACAATATTTTCTTCTTCAATTTTTCTTCCTTTGATACTCTCATATGATGAAGGTTTCTAAGTAGATGAAGCAATGACTAGAGTTTGTTATCTCTTGGTTCGAAACTAACATTAGATGTAGGGCTATAATGTTCCTTCTCATTTATTCCACAAATTTATTCTTCAGTTCAAAATTTGATGGAATCATTTCTATGTAATCAATCTCCACTCTAGGTTCCACTAGACTTGCATCATTTGGTCACTCCAAATTTTACCCTTAAGGGTGTTTTCCCAATCGGTTGGGATATGGATTCAAGGTTTAAAATTTTCTTTCTTCTCACAAAAGATCTTGCATGTCTTAGTAATTTGAATTTCTCCTTCTTCAAGTTGTTTTTCTTTGATAAGTGGTTGGGGAATATTATGGTTCTCAATAATTTTCTAATTTCTTCATGTAGTGTTGTAAACTATACACCGTGTAATTATTCATTTCATAATGCCTCTACCTTAGCCAAAAATTGGAATTCCACGTAAGCCTCCAGATCCCTCCATCTTCTTTATTGCCTTTCTTGTCTGAATTCTTAACCATGTGACCTCCTTGGCTCAAGATGCATACGATTTTGGCAAGTAAAGACAAACCTATTGATGTGGATGTTGATCGCATGGATGAGGATGAGTTGGTGAGTCTAGCCTTCACTGCACTCACTAAAGAAAAGGAGAGATCTTAGTAGAAAAGTGACAAGAAAACTAAGGTAATGTCCAGAGCAATCGATACTATGAAAAAATTGCTTCTAGTACCTATTGTTTTCCAAAGTAGAGATGATGTAGAAAACTTGAAGTTAGCACTTGACAATTTTGATGGTCACTATGAGATCCTAGTGAAGATCACAGAAGAAAAAGAAGAGAAGAGATACTTGGAGAAGAAGCTAATGGAATTTTTCCAGTCTATTTCATGGGACTTGGGAATTCTAAAATATGTTACAGTAAAATCTAAGAGGTGTGTTGCACATGGAAGGATACTATTCAGTTATTTCATGAACCCAATCAGACATGTTCAGAACATTGAAGACATTATTGCTAAGGACAAGGGAACCTTGAACAATATGATGGACAGTTTTGAGACCTCCTCACAATTGGTAATAGAAATGGATAGATAGGTAACAAGGATCTTGGATAAGTTGAATGCATTGGATATAGAGAAAGGGAGAGTCATGTCAAGGTTTGGTTTGTTGAAGAGTTTAATCACCCCTAAACTATCAATTCTTGAAGTGAATTTATCAGATATGGAGAAGACAATAGAGTCATTGACAAAATCTATTCCCATAGAGTTGAAAGAAACATATACATCATCATATGCACTTAATGGACTAATTCATGTTAGTCAGCTATTGGTTAAATCATGGAGCACAGAAGTGAAGATCTTGGAAGATTCTTTTCAAGATATTATGAAAATGGTGAGAAAGCACTAGTTGTATTACTTTTTATGCACCTTTGTCATTTTTTTCAAAGGGGGAGAATAGATTAAAAAAAATGAATATGGGAGAAGAGAGAAGCAAAATAGAAGAGGAAGAGAGGAGAGATAGTTTTTGTGTTGGAACACTTAGTCATTTTTTGTTAAGTGTTGCCATCAATGCCAAAGGGAGAGATTGTTGGCAAGTGATCATTTTTGTATGTTTTACATCACTTTTTGGTTGTCATTTGTGGAGAAAAATTTGGCATATTGATCGATTGAATTGAAGTTAAGTTTTGGTGATTTAGTTTTGGAATCGACTAAGTATAGAAGTAGAAATATAGAGTTATTTTGGGTATCGAAGATCGAGGTAAATGAGTTATGATGTGTGAGCTTAGAGGAAGATACTATGGGGTATGTATGATCTGCATCTAAGATCGATTTGATTTTGGTGATGATTACAGAGAGTTAGAGAGATTTGAAGACATGCGACAACAACAGAACAACGAAACAAAGAAGTTGGATAATAGCGATGATTTGGGGAGTATTTTGTGGACTCCTAGAAAGAAAATTTGGATTATAATGGTGGATAATCTATATTTTGGTTATGTAAGAGCACTGACTTTATATTTTCTCTTTGCACTATTAATTCTATTTTGTATTGAGAGTCGACTGTGTAATATTGGCTAAGTGAGCCGACTTGGTAATAAGAAAGATATATATAAGAAGAATTTTTGTAAAGAGAAGATATGAAATTATGTTAATAGGAATGTGATAAAAGATATGTATGTAAATGGCAGAGAAGAGGAATGAGATAGATCATTGGAGAACTATGACTGGAACTATCTAAGCATTGAAGATGCTTGTTTTTGTTCATTACTGAACAACACTTTGTAACAGAAGTTTAGTTGTAAGAGTTGTGAGCTCATTTGGCCCCTAACAGAGTGTTGTATACCTTTAACAGGGTTGTTATTCCTTTAACAAGGCAATGTACTATGTAATATTCCGATCCTAACATGGACACTATACTTTAGTGCATGCTTGTGTGTACCATCCCCAATGGGGTTTTCCCTTGGCTAGGGTTTCCTCAACAACAAGTAATGGTGTTATGAGTTCTGTGTTATTTTTTTTTGCTCTTTTCATTATAGCAAGTTTATGGTTAATGTGGAATTGGTTTAAAGTTTATTTTAAGTGCTATAATACTGATTCACCCCCCTCTCAGTATTACTTAATCCTAACATACGCACCACAAGACGTCCATGCGGAACACACTCTTCTTGTGAATCTTTATACACATAGGTAGTCATTGGGATGTCACAATTAATATTTTTATACTGTAACACCTCTTCACACCAGCCATTGACATCAAGAATCATTTGGCTTGATTAAAAGTTCATAAATTTTCTTCATTAGGCCTTCTTCAAGCTCTCCAGATAACTCTTGGATCTTCTTCTTGGATTTTGGTAATCTTCTCCACCATCTTGAAAATTCTTTACAAATCTTTGGATCTCTTTCACATTGTAGCTCTACCACCTTTGTTATTCAACAACTCAACCTCACCTTCATCCCATCAAGCTCCAACTTTGTGGCTTTAGAGGGGAGTTTACTCACCTTATCTAATTTTTTAAAGCATATCATAGTTTCTTGGTCATACTCTTGTTCATTTTATCATCTTTTATCCATTATCGGTTGTCTATGATCTATCTATAAATATTTGGCTATTCGTGGAGCTGGAAACACTAAAGTGGGGGTTTGACTATCAAAAACCTCTTAATCAAGCCAACCCAAAAAAATTATTTCTAGTTGCATGTAGGTTTTGCAGGAGGAAGGAGAAAGAGACCTTAGGATTATTCTACCTCCTAATTGTGAGTGCTCTCCCTTTATTTTCCTCATAATAGTCAATTTTATAGCTTAGTCATACTATTTGTTTCTCCTTATTAGTCTATATTTACTTTTTATCTATTTAGTTTTTTTCTTGTACTGACCTGTCTTGGTTTTTGTACCCTATCTATTCAGAAAGTACGTGCACCACACTATTGTCCTTTATCAATTCTATAGTCATAGACTTACATAGGCATTCAAGATAGTGAGCTCACGGAGTCAGGCAATCGGTCTTGAAAATTTTCTTTTCGATTTGCAATCGTTAGAATATTTTTATCTGTTAGTATCATAGAGTAATTTCAGTTTCTTTAATTTACCTTCCATTCTTTTAAGTTTTAAGTTCAAGTTAATTGGTAAATCTTCTTGATCACTCTAGCTCAACAAAGCACTAGATTATTGAGGTGTCAATATCATTTACCCCTCTGGATACACCCTATAGTAGAGAGCCTTCTCCCTTATATGTCCCAACACAAATCAATGGAAATGTTGTGAGAGGCATAATGGTTGATCCTACATGTAAAGTGGATGTCATCATAGAAGAGGAACTCTTCGTGAATGGGCTACACTATGTGTGATATGATGAGCATCATGCAACCATTCAGACTCACAATGGACTATTACTTTCCCCTTTAGGGTCAATCACCTTGATGGTCCTTGTGGGACCCAAGGTGATTTCTATGACTTTTGTAGTTATATCTGAGTCGAACCTCTTCCAAGTGAAGCTAGGCATCCCCTGGCTAGTCTTTATGGGAGTGGTCCCCTTAGTGATCCATAAGTGCCTTAAGTTCTCCCATGAGGGTATTGTGCATACTATCCAGGATACTAGATATATCAGGCTCTAGTATCTCATGAGGGATTTTTGTTGGATCATCTCTAGCCTACTCCAGTAGGGCTCTTGCTTCCCAAGTATGATTTTCTATTTAAAGCTTACAAGTATAAAACTTGGGAACTTTCTTATAAATCTATAACACCCATTGCCCCTCTCATTTTCATTCCTTCTCAACCCACCCCTATGATTCAACATGCTTCATCTTTAGTTCCCTCTTCATCAGGGGTCTAAGGCAAGCATGTATCTTAGGGGAAGCCTCTACACCCGCAAAGGGATATGCAACCTCTAGAGGTGTCTTTCATTCATTATTCTATGCCTAGCGCAAATAAGGGATAGAAATTGATGCTACCCAAGTTTAAGGCCCTTCCTTAGATTAAGTTGTTGATCTTGAAAAACATCCCTCACCCTATTGTCTAAAAAAAGGTAAGAGGTCATTACAAAATTCTTTTTCTCCTCTAGCACCTGCTCCTCAGCCTCAAAGGGCACTTTTTGTTCCTTCTATTTCTTGTGGATCAAAAAGAGGAAGGGTTCTTGTGGTTGAGCCTATAGTTGTGATGGGAAAATGTGTCTTGTACATATTGCATAATAATGTTTATTACTATATTATTTCATTTTATTATGTAAATGTTGCACCTAGATGGATGTGAAACATGTAGGGATTCCCATAGGATATTGGGGAAATAAATTAAATAAAGCACCCAATATTGAATGTGGGCCAATAGGGTTAGGTAGCACGTGATTTTAGCACATAGTTTATGTAATACCACTTGGTGATTTTGTGGAAACTTGTTTATATAATAAAAAAGAAACCACAAGGGTAGTTGTTGAGGATAGACAAGTTAGCCAAGGTAGCATTTGTGAAGTTTGGAAGCATGTCATGGGATGTGTGAATTCATGCTTGTTCACATGGAGTTCTTGGTTGTGGCTAGGGATTTGAAGGTTTCCATGGTTGTATTGCAATGATGTTTTGCTGAATAATACATGGTGATTGATGCTTTTGGAGGCTGAGTTTTTCCCTTATAAGGGGATATCTTGCGTCACATATTTTTTGGGCATGCTATCTATTCTCTTTCATGTGGATTCTAAGTTTTTATTTGCATAAGATCTATAATGGGTTATGTGGAAATTGCCATTTAGTTGGTTGCAAGTTTCCTAACAAGTGGTATCAAAGCTATGGTTGTAGTGTTATAACCCTAGCTTGAGTCCATGGAAATACATGAAAGAATGTAACAAATGGTAAGATATATAGATTTTTTAGGTTGTTTATTGCATATATGAGAGTTTTGGGTTTGTTGTTATGATGGGTTGTTGGCAGATTTGGGGTTTGAAGAATTTTGGTCAAAAGGGTTTTCTTGGATGTACTTTCATATGAGGGTTTTGAAAAGGAAATTTTTATGGATGGCATCTTGAGACAAAATAGACTCTGCCATTAGATCCGAGAGGTTCTGTAGATAAAATTTGATATATAATATTCCCTTGTTTGGCCAAGTTGGAGGAAAATGCAAAAAAAAAAATTGGTTGCATGTCGCGACAACTGTCAAATTTCGAACAGACGTCTGCAAAATTTTTTTAATTTTTTAAATCTTGTCGGCTTATAAAAATATCTTGCAAATGAAACATATAAAAACTAATAATAAAATACCAAAATGACACGTTGACGAAAGGACATTTTGAAAAAGAAAAAAACACACATTAAAGTTTGGGGGGTGCGGGCCACCACCTCCCCCGACCCCTCTGTATCATGATTGATGCAGGTAGTACTTGGTACTGTGGTTGTGCAGTCCTTGTATTGCACAGTTTGTAGTACCAAGGATTGTAGATGGGGCTTCTAGCTGATGGTGGAGTTCCCCTGTTGGCCACCGGCCACCGGCCTAGCGGTGGGGTTTCCCCCATCAGCCCTCAAAATTTTAAAGTCTGCCAATTTTTTTTTATATTTTTTTTTAATAAAAAGCTTTGAAACTTTTAAATTCTGCCAAAAATGTAATATTTATTAATATTTAATGTTTTTATTTTTTATATGCCTCTGTGGGGTCGGGAAAGACCCGAGAAGGAAAATGGAAATTATTTTTATTAGCATATTGGAGAAAATGCATTATTTGGGCATATAGTGATTTTTTGTTTGGAATCTTATTATTGCATTTATGGCCCAAGAGGTTGTTTTATTCCATGGAGCATAACTTGAGCATACAGAGTCAAATTTTGGACTTCAAATAGTCGATGGAAAGATCTTTGAGAGCTCTACATGTTGGTTCAGATTTGGTATAGGTTTGGAATGATTTATTTGCTGATATATTGATTTGAACTATTTATGAGTACTTTTGACTATGGTGACAATATGAGTTTATGACATGGTGTATCTTGGAGGTTTGAATTTGATGTCATTGTATACTCAGTTTGTATCTCAGATTGGTCTCATGTTGACATGATTATCAGTATTTGGTTTGAATATGTATGTTGCAATATTGGATCTACAAGTTGTGTAGTTGTGTAAGCGGTCTATAGTTACAAGTTGCATAGATGGATTGGATATGGGTTGTCTACGTCCATTGATCTTTCATTATTGATACATTTTCAGATTGGTGGCATGGTTTTGTCACATTATTTTCTAATTTATTTTTCATATAAAGGGGATGAGATGTTGTTACTAGGTATAGTCATGGTGGAGGATTGTGGTTGACTATGTTGTGCTAACAGGATGGACACATTGAGAGTTAGATGCTTGTTTCATGGATGTGATCATGGTGCCATGGATATTTCCTAGGTCTAGAGACTTTGGCATGACATGATTGGATTTGCAGGTGCTTTGTTTCATGATCATTTGATTGGATTCCTGACGCAAGGAGGGTAGGGACAAATAGGGCCAAAGGAACTCCTAGCTATTCAAACCAACTTGCATAACAACTCAGAAGCAACAACATGGGAATGGAGAGAAAGAATGCATAATATTCTTGTTATTTCATCAAACATCATACATGTCAGGCTGTAAGGTCTTCTCAATTTTGGCCATACACATTCGGATCTTTATAGAATAATCTTTATACATGCGAGATCATAAACTTGTGATCCAAATCTTCTATCTCCTTTTCTACCCAAGAACTGTTTCCCAAATCTAAGAACATAAACTAAATATATACAAGGGACCAAAAAAGAGGTCGGCACCAAAGATCCTAAAGATCCAACATAGGAAACAAAAAAGACCTAGATTTAGGTCCACACACATCCCAATGAGAGACCCCAACATTAATTACACTACGAAAATTAAATGCATATGTTGGCCAGAAGATCCAACATCCAAAAACCAACTCAATGAGGAGACTACCAAGCACAAAGACCAGTCAGTGAAAATTATCGAGTAGCCAAGAACAACCACCGAGACCCCGTTAGTGAAGCCAACCAAAAAAGTAAAGGAACCTGAGCGGTGAAACAACAAACCTTCAACTGAACAAGCAAAGTAGTTACCAAGCACTTTACCGAGCAGTCTCCAAAAAGCTTCTAAACAAAAAAAAACATATTTTTGGTTGATACAGGATTGCCAAGAACCCAATATTCTCCTGCATTAGACACCTGGGATCAAAAGAAATGATTCTCCAAATCATGAACCAGGTACAACCTGAATTGAATCCAACTTAGATTGAGAAATACAAGATGAGTCTTCAATCGATCTGTTCTTCCACTTTACCAGATATTCCATGTAATCCTTTCCTCTTGTACTTCTACCAACTCTCTATTTCAAAATATGCTCAAATTCCTCTATCTATTTTATACGATAATCACTCGGTACTGTCACTTATTTAGCAGGTTCGTGATACTCAGACAAGTCTAAAATGTTGAATATAGGTGATATATCCATGTCATTAGGTAATTATACTTCATAAGCATTTCCATTGTTAAAACTTCTCAATATCTTGCAAGGACCAAATTTCTTCATCTTCAATTTACCATATGTTCCAATAGGAAATCTGTCTTTCTTCAAATAAACCATAAATGCATCACCAACTTCAAAATTCTTGTCTTCTTGATCTATGTACACTATCCTTGTATTTCTGATTACTATGCTCCAACTTATGTTTCACTTCCTCATGCAATGTCTTCATAAACTCAAAAAAACTTTCTCCTTCATCACTCCTCTTTTCTTGTCCAACAATATCTCTCAAGTCTGATATACCTCTCGATTATGTGCCATGAACAATCTCAAAAGGTGTCTTTGTAGTACTTCTATTTATTGAACTATTATATGCAAACTCTACTTGTGCCAATATCAAATCCCAATTACTTGATGTGTCCCCAAATAAGTATCTTAACAAGTTACCCAAACTTCGGTTGACAACCTTTGTTTGTCCATCAATCTGTGGATGAAATGTATAAATATACTTCAACTCAATGTCCAACTTCTTCCAAAGTGTTTTCCAAAAATAACTAACAAACTTACTGCCTCAGTCAGAGTTGATACTCCTCGGTAATCCATGCAATCTGACAATCTCCTTGAAGAAAAGATCTTCTATATGTACCACATCTGATTTTTTTCTACATGGAATGAAATGTGTCATCTTAGAAAATATATCCACAACAAAAAATATGGAATCATTACCTTTTACTGTCCTTGGTAAGCCAAGAACAAAAATCCATACTGATATCACTCCAAGGTTTCTCAGGAATAGAGATTGGTGTATACAAAATAGTATTCTGACTTACTCCTTTTGCAACTTGACAAAATCCACAACTTTTCACAAATTTATGAACATCCTTATACAACTAAGGCCAAGAATACCTTTCCTTAAACAAGCTCAATGTCTTATCAATTCCAAAATGTCTAGCCAAACTACTACTATGTTTTTCCTTTATCATATTAGTTCTCATTGATCATCTCGGTATATATAACTGAATACCTTTGAACAACATCTCTTCTTGAATGAAATAGTTTTCATACTTACTTGATTGATTGGGAATAGGTGCTCTGCACATTCTCCATGGCTCAGAAAAATCAGGTTCATTTTCATACAAATGCTTCATATCTTCAAAACCAAGAACCTCAATTCTCATTTCAACAAAAAATATCTTCTACTCAATGCATCAACAACTCGGTTAGAAACTCCACTCTTATGCTTTATCACAAATGTAAAATTCTACAAATATTCTACCCATTTCATATGTCTCTGATTCAACTTATTCTGAATCCCCAAATACTGTAAAGCCTTATGATCACTATATAACACAAATTCACTCAGCATCAAATAATGTCTCCATTTCTTCAAAGCTTGAACAATAGATATAATTCTTGATCCTAGACAAAATATTTCCTTTTAGCATCATTCAAATTTTCACTAAAGAAAGCAACATGTTTACCTTCTTGAGTCAACACAAATCCTATTGCACTTCCACTTGCATCACATTCAACTGGAAATACCTTATTAAAATCAGGTAAGGCTAACATAGGCAATTCAACAACTTTTTGTTTCAAATTCTCAAAACTATTATCAGCTCCATATGTCTATTTGAATTATCTTTTATCTCCCCTCATTGTCTCAGTCATAGCATTACAAATAGAACTAAAGTTTATGATAAAATTCCTATAAAAATTTTCCAATCCATGAAATGATCTTACCTCACTGACATTCTCAAGTGTAGTCCAACTAAGTATAGCTTCAACTTTCTCAGGATCCATCTTCAAACCGTCAGCTAAAATTACAAAACCTAAATACACAAGTTCTTCTTTCATGAAGGAACACTTTTTAAAATTAATCAACAACTTTTCCTCTTTTAATCTCTGCAACACTTGTCTTATATGCATCAAATTCTCTTCTCTGGTCTTACTAAATATCAAAATATCATCCAAGTATACAATCAAACATTTAGTCAGGAATTTCTTCAAAAATTCATTCATTAGCCTCATAAATGTACTCGGTGCATTAGGTAAACCAAAGGGCATAACTAACCACTCATACAAACCTTCTTTTTTTTGAAAGAAGTCTTCCATTCATCACCTTCTCTGATTCTGATACGATGATATCCACTCTTCAAATCAATTTTGGTAAAATATTTTTCTCCACTCAAAAAATCCATTATATCATCCATCCTAGGTATAGGAAATCTATACTTAACTATTATCTTGTTGATTGATCTTGAATCAATGCACATTCTCCATCATCCATTCTTCTTAGGTGCTAACACTTCTAGTACTACACATGGAATCATACTTTCTCTAATCAAACCCTTGTTCAAAAACTCATGAACTTGTCGGTTGAGTTCTTCATTCTTAGCTGGTGTCAACCAATGTGGTACCTTGTTTGGTAAACAAGCTTTAGGAATACGATCCATACAATGAATTTTTAGGGTTTGATAGATCTGAAACAATATAAAAATAACATTTATATGCAGAAAACAAAAGAAGTATAAAACTTAACACAGATAACACACAAATTTAACGTGGTTCACCCAAAACCTGGGCTACATCCACCTACACAGCCGTCCAACCTTTCTTATTATCCAACAAAAATGTACACAACCTTATAATGCATTATACATCTCAAATTCTTATAGCATGCATTTTAGGAAAACCTCTAAAATTGACCATTTTAGGGTTTTACAATGTCGGTCTTCTTTTTTCTGAAAAAACAAATCTCTTTCCCGAAAAAGCATAAAAAATTTTTGGCCCTTCGGGTCGGCCGGAGGTTTGGGGATACCACCCCTCACCTCCTGGAAACTAGATGAGAAGGGCCATAGTATCAACACCCACTACATGATCAGTCACCACAATATCAACAATCTCCCATTTGGAGACTGATCAGGCTCCACACCAAACATGAGTAATGTCTCTCATCGGTGGAAAACCATCAAGTACATTATCTGAAATGATCTCCTTGTACTTGATGTGCAATTTCTCAACTTCTTCAGGAAATTTATATTCTATGTTCTTACTTAGTTTTTTAGGAATCAAAGCATAAAAGATATCATTCCTTTTCAAATCCTAAACAAACTATCTCCCTTCCATCAAAAAAACTTTCACAGATGTACATATCTCTCCAACATATTCTTCAATCAAAGGTAACAAGATTTGTTTCTTACCATCAACCCAAATAGTATATTTTTTCACTCTTCCATCATGTATAGCATGTCTTTGATCCAATTTGATAGGACTTCAGGTGCTTCATTCTTTCCAATTACAACTTTGTGACCATCTCCTCTGATGCCATATTCTCCAAGCTTCCACTATCAACAATTACTTTCTAAATTTTGTCTGTAAATCTGCATCTGGTCTTGAACAAACCTTTCCTTACAGGATCTTTCTTTTCAATCCATACTATTCTTCTCACCATTAGGTTTCCTTCCTTCTTAGGTTTATTTGGTGAGTCTTCTTGCACCAAAGCATTTATGCTACTACCGACTTTCTTGCTTGCATGTGTACACTCAAAAGATATGTTTCCTTCTTCACCACAATTGAAACAAGTTCCTTGGAACCCTCTTCTTCTCTAACCACCTCAAGAGTATTTTCCTCTTCCATGAAATGAGCTTTCACCTTTCCACTAGGTCTTGCTTTTGTCTTGATTTGTTTTGTCTTGATCAGATCTACTATTTTCACCATAAGATCTACCTCTTCCTCTAGGGAATCTACCTCCTCTTCCTCTTTGCCTTTGCTCATATATTTTGTTCAATTTCTCTTTAGATTTTAGGGCAAACTAATATGCCCCTTCAATTCTCTCCATCGTTACCAAGTTGATCTCATCTTGTATAGAAATTCTTAATCCATTCAGATATCTTACTCTTCTTTCCACCTCATCTTCAGCATGTCCAATCTATAAAATTCCTCGGTGTAATATTTTACTGAGCTATCTTTTTGCATCAAACTTTGCATTCTCCTAACTAGGTTAATTTGGTAATCACAAGGTAGAAACTTGCCTTTCAATTTTTTTATCATCTTATCCCATACCTTGATCTTGTCTTTACCCTTCTTCTTTTGATCCAATTACAGATGTTCTGACCATAAGGATGTATGACCTTTCAAATTTGTACTTGCAATCTTCACCTTTTTCTCCTCTGATACATTCTCATTCTCAAAGTATTTCTCCATTTTGGTTATCTAGTCTATCAACTCATTAGAATCCAACTTCCCACTATACTCAGGAGGATTAAACTATGGTGTGGACTTCAAATTGGTCAAATCTCACATGAATCTCTCTTCTTCCTGATCCATCATAGGTGTAGGTGTGGCTTCTCCTTCCACTTCTTCAACTTCAACATCATTAACATATTCAATATGTCTTCCCCTGCACTGGGATGTATCAACAGCTTCTAACCTTGCAAAAATCTATCTTAGCATATCAGCTAGACGTGGATCAACATTTCCTCTCACACAAACCATCTTGAAACCCTCTGCAATTGTAGGTCAGATCCCAATCTACTACCCTACAAAAAATATCACTAGGGTTCACAAGAAGGAACCTCAGATCTCAACCTTCACTTTGATACCACCTAACACAAGGAGTGTAGGGATAACCAGTGCCAAAGTCACTCCCAACTTTCCAAACCAACTTGCAGGATAAATTGGAAGCAACAACACAAGAAAGGAGAGAAAGAAAGAAAAATATTCTTATTATTTCATTAAACATCATACATGTCGGGCTGTAAGGACTTCCCAATTTTGTTCATATACATTTATATATTTATAAAATAATATTTATACATGCGAGGTCATAGACCTATGTGTTAGAATTAATGGGAAGTAGTACTGAGAGGGAAGGGGTGAATCAGTACCTCTAAAACTTTTAGCACCTTACACAATTTATCATTAGTAATTATTCAATTCTGATTTACCAACCATTACTGTTATTCTTTTTTATGTATCTATTGTTTGTTCACAATCTTTAATATTTTTCAATCATTCATAGAAACATTATTGAAATTGACAAACACATAACACAAGATATGGTATCGCATAAAACTCCTGTTAAGAAGTAAAAATTGCTGTGGGGATGGCACCCATAAAACTTCACTATCTGCAGAATGGAAGGGAGCCGGCTAAGGCTTACAATTTGATCACTTCTGATGATCTACCCTATTAAGAGTATTAAGGTGGAGACCTATTAAGATCTACTCTGTTAAGAGCTTTAGCAACACTAATTTAAGTGTGCACTCAATTATGATATTTAAAATAGGACGGTTAAGCCCACCTTTCTTAAAAGGATTTCATTAGTGAACTACACTTGTTAGAATGAGTACAAATGTTGACCTGATTGTATGCAATCTTCTATTGCTTATTTACAGATCCATTAAAGCTTTTTTTCATAATAATATCACATTAAGTGATTGATGAATACCTTTTCTCTGCTTGTCGGTAGCCTCTGTTCTATTCTTGAAAACTGATTAGATTTTGTTTGTGTTCTTCTGTATGAATTCTCTGTCTTGTCTTTAGTTGTTCTTCATGGCTACTATCTTCATTTTTGAAAACCAACTATTCTCAATGGATTGATCACCTATTTATACAAGTATTTGACCTATCTTGGAATTCACGATTTACAATGTTAACTCTCATATCCAAGGTTTACAACTTGACCTTGATCTTTAGTTTGTATGTTTTAAAACAGTAAAACTAATTAAAACAATAAAAATTACATTGCTTCCTCCGCACATAATGGATTTAAAAGCAAATCGAGAAGTTATAAATACAAATTCAATGATTTATCTGACGTGGAAAGTCAAATCCACTTTTTGTGGAATGTAACTGACTGTCAGTTCTTGATCGTCGGTTTGAAATTACAGTCTGTCAGCATTCCTTGACTAAACTGTTTGTTGGGTTCCCTGTATCTGTCAGGTTCCTCTCTTTTCTGTACTGTCAGGTAGCACTATTGTTACTCATCCGCTATCTTTTACCTTTTTGTCATCGAGTAATACTTAACAGTGTTTGTCGGGTAACCTTGGTGTTGGATAGTATTGTGCCCTGTCTGTCGGTGTAGAGTAAACCAATGGTGCACATCATGTTTTTCTCTACGTATACTAATGGAAAAATATAATGCCTTCAATCATGACCTTTGACATTAGTATCAAAAACTGATATGTGCATAATACTGAAATTATAACACCATGTTTATATCCTTGTCATAATATGACTCCCCCTTACTATGTGCATTGGTACAATGTATGAATATGTACATGTATACTATTTGATTTATTTATGAACATTATTTCCCCCTTTTGTTTACTAAAGATATAATTTCCTTCTTTTAACTAAGGTGATGTACATATCAAATTCCCCCTTTCTTTGATACTGATGACAAAAATGTACAACTTATATTATGCCAAAATTGTGACAAAAATGTGTAACTTACAATGTGTCAAATATCTTAGAATGGGTAATTTTGATATCTTCCATTAGTTTCGCCCAGTGTTCTTTCAACTGTTCTAGTGCCATGTGTTGTAGCTCTAGTCTTGCATGCATATAATAAATGTTGTCTAGGACAACTATTTCCAGGGTGGCAATTAGAGCATTTTCCTGTGTCATATTTTTTTGTAGGAGTGTAAGTGTTGGTAAGAGCTTAATTTGGAGCTCATTGACCTCATCTCTATACTTCATCTCTACAAAATGAATGTCCTATATTTGTTTCCTAGCCTGTATGATTTTTTGATTGTGCAATTTAATTGCTTCTTCTCCGTTGGCTAGATTTTGTGCACTGGACTGAAGATCAGCATCTATTTTTTTTGTCTTGTTGGTATACTCCTTAGTGAGTTGATCTAAAGTGCACAATTTCTTAATTAAGGTAACAACTTCTGATAAAATTGGGTCAATTATACTTACCAATTCAGATAGCTGGACCTTTTTCAGTCCCACTTCCTGGCTTATTTTCTCGGCGAGCTTGAATTCTCTGGCCTCTTTTGCCACTCTCTTCAGCTTATCTTGAATGACTTTTCTTTCATAGAGCTTTGTGTATTTTTCAATACTGTTGGATCCAATTGCCTTGGATCACAGACTGGAATCTCAATGATTTCATCCAGAGTTACTAGATTTTTATTCTTTCCTTTCTTCTTCTTTGAGATTTGAGGTGATGCAGATGTATGAACTACCATAGCTAGTTCATTTGTTCACTCTGAATTGCTTGGGGAAGGTTTTGTTGATGATGCATCTTGTGTTTTCTGCTTAGTTTTCACTTGTCGGTTATGTGAAGACATTTCTTCATTAACCTTGGGTGTTTCTGTAGAATGTGCTCCTGATTTCTTTGCTATCTCATCCTTCTTTCCTTCTTCACCTTTTTCTAAAGGCGTGTCCCATATTTCCTTTTGATTTTCTCCCTTATTCTGATTAGTAGATGTATCTTTTTGATCATTGGTTGCAGCTTGCTCTGCAGTTGTATCTGTTGTTCTTTTGGCTTCTTCATCACCCTTGTATTTGGGTGTACTTGTTTCCTTTTCATTTGATCCCTCATTTACCTCTAGTAAGTTTATTGCCTTCACTAGGATAGGCATGTTACTTTCAGTTGTGACTTTGGCTTTGTCAGTATTGGTGTCCTGCTCATTGGTTAGTGCCTTGTCAGTAGTGACATCCTTGTCTTTTTGTATAGTTTCTGCAGGGTCTTGCACTTTTGAGTGCATGATTGAAGTGTCCTGCACTTGTTCATCAGCAATGTCAATTATCTTACCATCTGATGTCTTCGGTACTTGATGGCTTTGTTGATCCTTAAGTGTGATAAATATTACATTATCTTTCTTCTTTGGATCATTTTTAGAATCATAGTGAGTGATATCTTGGATATTATCATCCACGCCTGTATCTAAGTTAATAGGCTCATCATCACTTTTTTGATTGTTCAGAGCAATATGCCAAGGACTTGCATTATCTATCTCCTCCTCTCTGTGAGGTGTGTTTGTGAGAAGTAATTACTTCTCAACACTTGTTGACTCTGCCGGTAGATCTAGGAGATGTCTCCATTTGGTTTCTATCATTGAATCCAGTTCTATAAAATTGTTCTCTAGTACTTTGTAAGCCCTTATTTTGGCTACAAATTAACATGAGTGTTTCTTTAGTACTTCTTGTATCTCTTCAACTTTGGATTCAAGAGGCATCAGTCTCACAAGAACTCTTTCTCTTGATTCTCTTTTTGTTTGCAGGGCATATGACCACTGTTGGTATACCCTTTTACCTAGCTCTTTAGGTATTTGATTTACAAATTCAGCAGGGGCATACTTGTTCTTAATCATTGATTTTATGACTGCCTCTTGTATTTTATTTTGATCCTCTAGATTCAATGTATCTTATTTACTAATCTTTTTATCAGTCATGGTGCCACAAGTAGCAATTGATTTGGCAGCTTCATTTGCCATTTGATTTCTGAAGTTTTTCTTCACTACATCTGGTTCATCATCTTTGGTGTCATCCAAGTTAGCCTTTGTCCTAACAAACCTTTTTCTTTCCTTTGTTGGTGTGGTTTTGACAGGTTATTCTTTTCTTCTTTTTGCCTGCTGCTTCCTCATATAGGTCCTTACTTGACCTTTCTTTAGTGGTGTGGTATCGGTAGCAGTAGTTTGACTTCGTTTTCTTTGCTTCTTTGTAGGAGGTGGAGATGGAGGTGTATCAGATTCAGTAGCCTTTGTATCTGATTTATTTTCTTTTAGTTCTTCACCGATGGTGCCCTATTCATCAGTTTCCTCTTGTTGATCCTGCTCTTCTTCTGAGATCGATATAATCTCATTGAGATTCTTAACCATTTTATCTTTCTTGTTTATAGTCTTCTTGACTTCTAGGCCATGTTTTATAGTCTGTGTCTGCCATGAAACATATCTCATCTTTGTGTTTTTCAACTAGTTGTTTAAGAATCCTAGTTCTTTCCATCATCTTTTCCTTGAACTCAAGGAAGTATGCAGACATGACAGACTCAAAGTTGTCTCCTAGTGACTTAATCAGTTCACTAATCTATTGGGTTACCGGTTTGGTAGAGTCCCATACAACATTTCCTACTGAAGGAAAGTATTCTTGAAAATATAAAAATTTACACATGATAAGTGATCCAAACTTACACGTGTTTCTCTTTGTAGACCTGATTTTGATCATATTTTCATTAAGTTGTTTCAATAGGATCTCACACAGATCCATCTAAATTCCTTTTGTTACAATCTTGTAAGCTATGCTTACTGCTATTGTAGAAATGTTGTTCATTCTGCTAGCTTGAAAGTTTTTGTAACCAATAACACATGCACCAAATTTTAAACTTCATCAGTGATTGTGTTTACTTTGAGACCTCTATTGTCTCCTTTTGCATTGGTGAGTTTTGTAACTTCTTTCATGTATGGATTTTTGCGTACCCTAGGCTTGTCATTTATCAGATAACCAGTGACAGCATGAAGGACATCCTTTTTTATTTGCTTGGGTTGGTCTAGCCATAGTTTGTTGTCATGCATCCTGCTCAAGACTAACCTAATCCATTCTGTCTTGAATTCCCTCAGGAAATGTAGGGAATTAGTTAACCCTTTGACCTCCAAGTGTTTGTGTTCTTCTTTCAGTTTTCCTTCGACATCACATAGCTTCTTAAAATCTTCATCCATTTCTAGATCACATATCTCTACAATCTTGCAGTGAATATAAGACCTAATGTCTTCTATGAGTAAAACCCTAGGCAAAATTTTTGAAAATGTGCCAACTTCATCAAGTTTCTATGCAATTTCTAGACAGATTTTGTACTTAGGTTCTATACATGTGCTATTCTTGATTAGTTTTACCACAGTCTTCTTTTCATTCTTCAACTTAGCAGTTCTTGATGTGGTTGCCATTGTTTTTCAAGTACTAAGGGTTTTCTTGAAATTAGGGCTTTCTTGACAAAACAATGAAAAAGATCTTTCAGTGCCTTTGGTACTTACTTCGATTCGCAATGGTGATGAGGTCTCTGTTCTTTGTGTGCTGAATAATCCTGTAGATGCTTTTGCTTTTTTCTCTTTAATCGCTTTGATGTCACTCTACTTTCTCTTCAAATCGTGGGTGAAAAATGAAGTTGTCCCATCGACTATTTATAGACTTTTTGACCTAAGTCTTTGCAATAAATGCTCAACAACTCGTCGGGATGTGAAGACGGGTTTCGTCAGGAGGATGTTTCCAATCATCATCGGTGAAGATATGATGCTTAGGGTAGTTTGTTAACCACTTTGATTTTATCGACGGATATCAGTATTCTGTCACGACCAATTCTGAACTTTGCTTTCTTACCTACGGTCGTCAGGTTACATTGACAGTTTACCATATTTACTAGTTGACCGACAATTTTTGGTAAGCGTAAACAACTTATTATTGTGTTCACCAATGATTTTTGGTATGTTTTTACCAATGGTGTTGCATTCTTAGATTAGTAACAAGTAAAGTAGTATGCATCTTTGGTTCATGTAGATTTTGAATATCTATCAATTTATATAATGGAACTGATGCAAAATATAACTTGGTATAGTGTAGTTTCATACTTGCTCATCTCAAGTGGGGTTAGTGGTGTCATCAGATCTATTGGATGGGGTGTCACCATTTGCATTTCTTGGTCTAGCTTCTTCATTTCTTGAAGCTTTTATCCACATTTTGTCTCTCCCCCTCTAGATATCTTCAATGGTGTTACCATTGGGATATGTGCTTGTTTCTGTCAATCTATCTTTGCAATCTTTCTTGAGAAAACCAACTTTATGATAGTGTAAGCATGCCATTTTGGGGTTTGACTAGCCTCTAGACCTTTTGGTCCATGCTCTCATGCAATTTTCAGAAATGTGACCATATCTACCACATGTTGTATAGTTTGTCCAAGTGTTGTAATCCCATACATATTGATTACTGATTCTCTTTGGCTGATAAGGAACTTCTTTACCTTTTGGCTTCCATGCTTGCCTTTTCTTTTTCCAGCATTCTTTAGATGTGTGCCC
>MU228090.1:1373610-1388511 GCA_018584345.1 Thuja plicata | reverse complement strand
AAGAAGCTATTGTGGTGCTAGATACTTTATTCTATTTGTTGATGATTATTCAAGGATGATGACTGTAATGTTTCTCAAAGAAAAATCTGATGCATTCCAGTTATTTAAATGGTACTTAGCTAAAGTTAAAAAGGAAACAGGAAATTTTTTGAAATTCTTAAGATCTAACAGAGGTGGAGAGTTTATTTCTAATGACTTTAATAGGGTTTGCAATGACTGAGGCATAAAGAGACAGATGTCTGCACCGAGGACTCCTCCACAAAATGGTATTGCTGAACGAAGGAATAGATCTATTATGGATTGTGCTAGAACACTAATGATGGAGAAAATTGTTGCACATAAGTATTTGAAAGAAGCTGTAAGTACTGCAGTCTATACACTAAATAGAGTTCAAGTCAAGAAAGGTACAAAGGCTACACCTTATGAACTTTGGTATGGTTATGCACCTAGTGTAAAGTATTTTAAAGTCTTTGGAAGCAAATGTTTTATACTGAAAGACAATAGAAATGGAAAATTAGATGCTGAAGGTGAAGAAGGTATATTCCTTGGTTATTCAACCAAAAGCAAAGCATACAAATGTCTGAATTCTAATACCAACAAAATTGTTGAAAGTTCAAATGTAAGAATTGATGAGTTTGCAGAAAGAAATGAAGCTGAAAGTACACAAGAACTTGAAAGCTACAGATCATTCATATATCTAGATGAGGAAGATTCTAATTCACTTCTTGAGACTACTGCTATACAACAACATGTACCTGCCGAGTCACAAAGTGGAGTTGATGAGAAACTGCAAGTGAATGTCGAGCTATCTGATGGAGATGCCGAGTCACAGAATCAACCAGAATTGAATACAGATGATGAACCTAAAGCAAGGACTGAGCCTACCCTAGAAAAATATGTGAGAAGGAATCACAATTTTGATCAAATCATTGGGTCAAAATATTCTGCTATTATGACAAGAAGTAAGTTGAAAAATAACACATGTCTGTTATGTGAAATTGAGCCCAAAATAATGAAAGATGCTTTAGAAAATGAAGACTAGATACAAGCAATGAATGAGGAAATTTAACAGATTGAGAAGAACAAAACTTGGACACTTGTACCTAGGCCAAAGGATAAAAATGTAATTGGCACAAAGTGGGTATTCAGGAACAAGTTGAATGAGCATGGAAAAGTGACAAGAAACAAAGCTAGACTGGTATGCAAGGGTTATGCACAGCAGGAAGGAATTGACTACGGTGAAACTTTCACCCCATTTGCTAAATTGGAAGGTGTTAGAACCTTACTTGCATATGCAGCCTACAAAGGATTCAAAGTCTATCAGATGGATGTGAAATCTATATTTCTCAATGGAATCTTGGAAGAAGAAGTATATATTGAGCAAGCGATGGCTTTGTAGACCCAAACAAAAGGGATATGGTTTGCAGATTACACAAAGCATTATATGGATTGAAGCAAGTGCCAAGAGCATGGTATGAGAGATTGTATAATTATCTGATCAGGATTGGATTTGCAAGAACCAATGACAACAACAACCTGTACTTGAAGACAGAGCAAAACAAAGGTACATTATTAGCTGAAATCTTTGTAGATGATATCATCTTTAGTGGACAAAACGTGTTATGTCAAAAATTTGCAACATAAATGCAAACTGAGTTTGAGATGCCTATGTTTGGTGAAATAAAAATTTTTGTTGGCTTACAAATTTATCAAATGAAGAATGGTATCTATATCACTCAATCTAAATATATCAAAGAGATACTGAAAACTTTCAGAATGGAAGAGTCCAAACTAGTGAGTACACCCATAGCTACTGGATAGAAGCTGACAAAAGATGATGACACAAAAGAAGTGAACCAAACACTCTATAGGTTAATGATTGGAAAACTATAGTATGTTGTTCACAGTAGACCTGATATTGCACTAGCAGTTGGGATTGTTGCAAGATTTTCTGCCAATCCTAAGGAAACTCACATGATGGCAGTCAAAAGAATTCTGAGATATTTGAAAGGAACTGAGGACTATGGTCTATACTACAAAAAAAATGACAAGTTTTAACTGAGAGTTTATACTGATTTTGACTGGGCTGGAAATGTTGATGACATGAAAAGCACTACTGGTGGAGCATTTCTTTTAGGAACGAAATTGATCTCCTGGACAAGCGAGAAATAGAACTACACCTCACAATCTACAGCTGAAGCCGAGTATGTGGCAACAACAGTTAACTGTTCTAACATTGTGTGGTTGAAGATACTACTGAAAGGTATGAAGGAAGAAATCACTGATCCAGTTGTCATATTTTGTGATAATACAAGTGCTATTAATATTTCTAAAAATCCTGTGATGCACTCAAAAACAAAGCACATAGCTAACAAGTATCATTACTTGAGGGAGCTAGTTCAGAGTAAAGAAGTGAGACTGGATTATGTGAACACTAAAGAACAATTAGCAGACATATTCATAAAAGCACTACACAAGGATGCTCATGAGTATCTATGAGGTAAATTGGGGGTGATTCCCCTAACTAAAGCTAATTAAGTTCTGTATGGTACTGTTGCATCAAATATTTCATTCAAAAAATCTGACACATTGATGCACAGTAAGTCACACTTTAGGATGCTGGCTAAAGTTGTGAAGAAGAACAACGACAGAAAAGAAAAATCAACATGATACTAAAGATGCATATGATAAAGATATTAACATCTTTGGCATTGTTGTCAAAGAGGGAGAGATTACTATTGAAAACATTGAAGTGATTATCTACTCAGAGGGAGTCTACAGATGATTAGACAAATATGATTACAGTGTGATTACAGACACAGAGAGAGAAATGTTTTACAGATAGGAATCAAAATGAAGCTAAAGATATTAATGAAGATTTGTTCATATCAAGGAACATAGGTATTTTTTGGATTAGTTGGTAACTATGCTTGTTAATCATTGTTTTAATACTTTGTGTTGCCATCAATGCCAAAGAGGGAGATTGTTGGAAAGTGACATTGAAAGCAATTGTTATTTTGTCATTGATGCCAAACCTTTACTGGTGAGACTATTGCTATCTATTTAAGTACCATATCTATTGTTGATGAAGAAGATTTAACAAGAAGACCAAGTGAATGGTTGAGTTAAGGAAATTTAAAGGGTATTTGATTAGTTGGCACTCTGGCAAAGTAATTAGTTGTTTATCTTTCTACGATAGTTTTTCTGGTTGTTCTGTGCTGAGCAAGTTTGGCTTGTGCCGAGAAAAATTGCTCATGATGAGAAAAGTTTCTTGTGCCGAGTAAAGTTTCTTGTGACAAGCAAAAAGTTGCTCAATGCCAAGCACCATTGTAATTGCCGAGAGGAAACAGTGATGAAGGCCGACTTATAGAAGTTTGATTATTGATGAGATTTGAGATCTTTGGCTGACTTAGTTGATTTTATTAGGATATGTAATGGTAATTAAAGATTGATCCATGTCATTTAATGTATGGGTAACCATAATTAATGCATGGTTTCAAGATTTAACTAGAGACTACTTTGGAGAAGTAAATGAAATGCAAAGATGGAATGATCCGTTGGATCTGACCTAACCTAAGATCTACGATCTTGTTTAAGTGGAAAAATATTTATCTGACCTAGAAAGAGAGGTATATGATAACCTCAAGGGGTTATGCATTAAAAAGTGCAAGTGGATGGATGTGTATGCAAGAGGCTTGCATAGTTGATTTACTATTTAGCATGATCTAACAGAGAAGGCAAAAGGCAGAAGCAGAAAGTTGCATGTGTGATTGCTTGACGGTTTTCCAAGCAGATCAGAAGGTTGAAATGACAATGCAGGCTATCCAGTAAGTTAACAACAGAGCTATAATTGGATATGAATTGCAAAGTAAGTTGAATGTACCAGATCAAAAAATGTTGAATAATTTCTTACCATTGTATCAGTTAAATCCTTTAACAAGGTTGACTTAACAGTCATTTGTATAAATCCTCTAACAAGGTGACATTCAGATTGGAATGTTCTAAGTCCCCTAACAAGGCCACTCCTGAAAGGGTGATTAAATCCTTTAACCAGGTCACACCTAGCAGTGTGTTATTGTAACCTTTAACAGGGTTGGCTCCTCATAGGGCATCACTTCAGAAGAGTGAAAACATGGTAGCTTGTTACTAGTGGTTTTTCCCATATTGGGTTTCCATGTTAAATTCTTGTGTCAACTTGTGTGACTGCTTATGGTTTAATTTACTATTATGTTACTACAAGCTAATTTCAATTGACAGTAAACTGCATAATTAAACTTGTTTTATGCTACTGCTATCGAGTAGATCTGAAGTACAGAAAGTTTTTATTTACTACATCTAGACCTGAGGATAACTAATTCACCCCTCCCCTCTCAGTTATTCTAAATTCATTCTAACAAGTACTATTGAGAGGGGAGGGGTGAATCAGTACCTCTAAAAATCTCAGCACCTTACACAATTTACCATTAGTACTCATTCAATTTTGATTTACCAACCATTACTATTATTATTTATTATGTATCTATTGTTTGTTCAAAATCTTTAATAGTTTTCAATCATTCATAGAAATATTCATGAAATTGACAAACACATAACACAAGATATGGTATCACAGAAAAGTTCTGTTAGGAAGTAAAAATTGCGGTGGGGATGGCACCCACAAAACTTCACTATCTGCAGAATGGAAGGGAGCTAGTTAAGGCTTACAATTTGATCACTTCTGATGATCTACCCTATTAAGAGTATTAAGGTGGAGACCTGTTAAGATCTACTCTATTAAGACCTTTAGCAACACTGATTTAAGTGTGCACTCAGTTATGAGATTTACAATAGGAAGGTTAAGGGGACCTTTCTTGAAAGGATTTCATTAGTGTACTACACTTGTTAGAATGAGTACAAATGTTGACCTGATTTTATGCAATCTTCTATTTCTGATTTATAGATCCATTAAAGCTTTTTTTCATAATAATATTACCTTAAGTGATTGATGAATACCTTTTCTCTACTTGTCGGTAGCCTCTATTTTGTTCTTGAAAACTAAATAGATTATGTTTGTGTTCTTCTGCATGAATTCTCTGTCTGGTCTTTAGTTGCTCTTCATGGCTACTATCTTCATTTTTGAACAACAACTATTCTCAATGGATTGAGAACCTATTTATACAAGTATTTGACCTATCTTGGAATTGACATTTTACAATGTTAACTCTCAGATCCAAGGTTTACAACTTGACCTTGATCTTTAGTTTGCATGTTTTAAAATAGTAAAACTAATTAAAAAAATAATAATTACATTGCTTCCTCCACACATAATAGATTTAAAATCAAATCAAGAAGTTATAAATACAACTTCAGTGATTTATCTGACGTGGAGATTCAGATCCGCTTTTTCCAGAATGTAACTGACTGTCGGTTCTTGATCATTGGTTTGAACTTGCAGGCTATCAGCGTTCCTTGACTGAACTATTCATCGGGTTCCCTATATCTGTCAGGTTCCTCTCTTTGCTATACTATTGGGTAGCACTATTGTTACTTGTTTGCTATTTTTTACCTTTTTGTCATCGGGTAATACTTAACAGTGTTTATCAGGTAACCTTGGCATTGGATAGTGTTGTGCCCTGTCTGTCGGTGTAGAGTAAACCGATGGTGCAGATCATGTTTTTCTCTAAGCCTACTAATGGAAAAATATAATTCCTTCACTATGATCCAAATCTTCTATCCTCATTTTCTACCTAAGAACTTCTACCCAAATCTATGAACAAAAACTAAATATATACAAGGGACCATAAAATAGGTTTGCACCAAAGATCCTTAAGATCCAACATAGGAAACAACAAAGACCCAAATTTAGGTCCACACTCATCCCAATGAGATACCCCAACATTAATTATGCTACATAAATTAAATGCATACGTCAGCCAGAGGATCAGACGTCCAAAAACCAACTCCGTGAGAAATACTACCGAGCACAGAGACCAGTTGGTGAAAATTATCGAGCAGCCAAGAACAAGCACCGAGACCCCTTCGGTGAAGCCAGTCCAAAAAAGTAACCAAGTCTAAGTAGTGAAACAACCAACTTTCAATCAACCAATCAAAGCAGTCACTAAGAACTTTATCGAGCAGTCTCCAACAAGCTTCCAAACCAAAACAAACATATTTTTGGTTGATACAAGATTGCCAAGAACCCAAGATGCTCCTGCATCAATTCCTAATTTGGTTATGGCAGCATATCTTCTTGGTTGAGGATCATGGTTACTGTTTTGAGGTCTTGGTTGATTCTCATGTTAGCGAATGGTTTTATCATGATGTAATGGATAGATTAGATACACGATTCAGTGGGAGCTTGTGACAATGATGATGTGGAGGACTAAAATTGGTTCCTGGTTTGTTTGTTGGCAGTTTTGTATCTTCTTGGCTTGGAGATCTTGGTTTCACTTGGTACTAACATATCATTTGTGTGTGTGTGTAGACATGGAGGATCTTCATGTAGGAGATGGATATCATGATTCCATGGGTGAATTTCTACTATGACTGAGTGGGAGTTGTTGGCAGTGATATGTATTTAGTGTTTGCAGATGTTGGAGGGTGTCTTAGATCCGGTTGCCGCAAAAGCATCTTTGACATTTGCTAGTGCACTTGTAGGTGGTCATTATCTTCATGGTGTGTGGAGATGGTTACATCTCAAGGACTCATAGGTTCCTTGGTAGAGTGGTGTTTTATGCTTTCATTTGACATGTTATCCTTGGTGTTAGGATAGTTTCATTATTATGTCATGGTATACTCTTGATGCACATTTAGAGTTTTGACATGTTATGGTATGTTCACATGGAGAAAGGTATCTCTTTGGTTGAGATGGTATAGATCATGGTCGTCATGTTTATGATCCTGATTCCTTGGTTGGATTTGTGACATTGATCTTGGTTTAGTTTCTTGGTATTGAGTACATTGATCATTTGTTGGATCTTTAGGATATTGTTGAGTTACATTTGGAGTTGGAATAGATTGATTGATTAGAGGTGCGTATGGATACTTAGAGACATAGGTAACACTGATTTCTCTTGGGATTAGAGATGTAAGTGTTGGAATGGTTGATGGTTTCAACAAGAAGACCAAGGAGCATTCACTTGGTATGGACTTGAGAGGAGAGTATTCTTAGATTAGTCTTGGTTGGAGACTTGGATATCTTGATGAGCATTCTCATTCCCCACTCTTGGTCTACTCAAAAGTTTACTACTTTAGAGGTATAGCCCATTGTTTCTTTCAAGTGCATTATGTTTATGCTTATCTTTCATTGATATGTACCTTGAGCTATGTTGTGAGTTAGTTCTCGAGGGTTCATTTGAGAGATGGTTTGGCATTGGTTATCTCCTTGTGCATGTGTTTTTTTGTTATGATATGATTATGATTAAGTTTAAGAGATGGTTTTATTAGGAATATTCCTTGGATTAGGAATAGTTATGAGTTTGATCATCTTGTGAGAGGCTTACATCCATGATTGTTTATATGGTATGGTTTTGGTGTTATTGTGGCTTCTTGTTTTGGGTTTTACGGAGGAGATCATACTTGGCACATTTGGATTTTAGAGGTGTGTGTAGAAGGACATGATACAGGTTATGATTTGCATGGTTTCTTTAGTCTTGGTTATCTTCTTGGATTTTCAGTTTCACTTACATTGGATTTGAGACTTCTTGGGGGTTTGTGATCACTAGTTTGTGTTCATGTGTGTCATATGGCAGATGGCATTGTTGTTCCTTTATCTCATTCCTTTTTTGGTTGTGGAGAACTTGGGAGAGTGTTGGAGACTTGTTGTGAGAGTTGTTCTTGCAGGTTATTGTATTATATGTTGCATATTGTTGTAGATGTCCTTGATATTACATTGATTCACTTCTATGAGATGTGAGTAGATTGATTTTAGATTTGACATTACCTATGCAATGGGAGCTTCTTGGTCTGTATGTAGCAAGAATTGCACTTGAGGCTTATGGTTGCATGTTATAGGTTGGATATGTTGATGTTGTGGGATTCACTTGGTATACCTTGGAAGTATGGATAGTTGGATGGGTTATTACTTGTCATGGGTGATATTTTAGCTATGGTTTTGATAGCTACTGAGTCATGTGATTACCTTTGGACTGATTGTTTGTGCTTTGGGATATTAGTTGGCACAAGATCTATGATTTTTATGTGATAGTTAGGTGGATTTATCTTTGGATGGCTTCTATGTATGTCTAGTGGTAGTGGCATACTAGGATGTGTGACCATTCATGTATGAGATAGTGGATACGCTAATTTTGTTGTGGGTATCTTGGTGGAGCACATAGTGTACTTTGGTTCATGACGGTCTATGTGCTAGGGGGGCTTGTTCCCTTGTTCATTTATGTGGCTATGTATTGACCCTTGTGCAATGTATACAACAAGTGGGAGATTAAAGGGGAAATGTTTGTTGTACACATTGCATAATAATTTTTATTATTGTATTATTTCATTTTATTATGTAAATGCTGCACCTAGATGGATGTTCAACATGTAGGGATTCCCATAGAATATTCTTGGTGAGTTGTATTGTAAAATTATAATATTATTTAATGTAATTATTTAATATTGGGGAAATAGAGTAAATAAAGTACCCAATATTGAATGTGAGTCAATGGGATTAGGTAGCACATGGTTTATGTAATAACACTTGGTGGTTTTGTGGGAGCTTGTTTCTATAAAAAGAAACCACAAGGGTAGTTGTTGAGGCTAGACAGGTTAGCCAAGGTAACATTTGTGAAGGTTGGAAGAATGACATGGAATGTGTGGATTCATGATTGTTCACATGGAGTGCTTGGTTGTGGCTAGGGCTTTGAAGGCTTACATGGTTGTATTGCAATGATATTTTTTCTGAATAATACATGGTGATGGATGTTTTTGGAGGCTGGGTTTTTCCCTCATGAGGATTTTCCTAGGATATATCTTGTGTCACTTTTTTTTGTAAATGTTGTCTATTATCTTGCATGTGGATTCCAAGTGTTTATTTGCATAAGATCTATAATGGGTTAAGTGGAAATTGTCATTTATTTAGCTGCAAGTTTCCTAATAAGTTGTCCCATTGATAACACCTCCTACTTCATGTTGGCTGTTGTTGCACAAAAATATTGACATGTTAATGCCCGATATAATCATTGGACTTATACAAGCACAGGAGGTGATTAAGCCATATCAGGAACCGTCATTTTGTTTCACAACACAAGGAGACCAAGGCCGCACACCTTGCAATGACCCCCCCAGTGCAAGCACAAGGTTCAAACCCATGACCTCGGCTCTAATACCAATTGTTGGCTATTTTTGCACATAAAGATCAACATATTAATTCCTGATACAACCACTTTACTTATACAAGAATATGAGGAAGTTAAGCCATGTCACGAACCAATGTTGCGCTACACAACACAAGGAAACCAAGGGCGCACATCTTGCAACACTTCATCAGTAGGGCCCTCTTTTTTGTTAGTTACAACATCAATGACCATTAAGCCTCTCCAAGCTACTAATCTTATTCCACACCTTTGGTGGAACTAGCTTGCATGTGAGTGGAAGTATCATCAATGGGCCAGGGCTTTAGAACATAAGGTTGTCACGAAGGTAGAGACCAAGTACTCAGTTCCTATGTTCGTGTCACCTGTTAATGTTTGTAGCTTCAGTCATATGATAATTAGAATACATATAATATATGTTGATTAATAATAATATAATATATATGTTATATTATTATTAATCATATGAAATTTAATATTCAATATTAAATTATTATATTTTTCTTAATTAATAATTTATTGATGAAACATTGTAAGATTGATTAAATTATAATTAATGGGAAGAGGCATGTCATTTCTTATAAATAATAATGAATAGACATGTCTCATGAAGGGACATGTCTCTCCTAGCCTCATTCCCAATATAAATGAAAGAGAGATTGTTGCATTTGGAAAACACATAAAACATAGAGTGTTATTGCATTTACATCTATCCTAAAACTTAACATGGTATCAGAGCCAGAGTGTAAATTTAAGAGAGTAGTTTGTTGATGGTGAATGTGTGACTGTCTCAGAAAATACCTTCTTGGTAAAAGGACCATATATCACAAATTCACCATCGGATTTTTCTATATTTTGGATATGTTGGTGAAAACCCGATTTCAAAAAATATCACAAAAGTGATTAGAGAGAAAGTCTTGGATGAAAAATTTGTGATGAAATACGTATGGGCCTATGTGAAATTCCTTAAAGTGAATTTCATTAAAGAGATATATTAATTTTTTATGATCATGGTCGAGCAATAACAAAGAAGCATGCATTCAAGGAATGGTGTCTCTTTCTATAAAGAAAGCATCAATTATATAGTGTCACCTCTCTTGGATAAATCATGTCATTTCATAAGAAGACATTAAAATTGTTCAAAGATGTAAGAGTGGGAATTGTACATTGTGGAGGGAGAATAATAACCAATGTTACATATCCATTCTTAGTGTGGGGAGGTAATTCAAAGGGGAGATGTCTCTCAAATAATATGATAAGGTGTTTTATGATTTGATGTATATGGACCTTCATTGAAGAAACTTGTGTCAAGGATGTTGATGCACAGATAAGTATTTATTATCTTTGAATATTACATTTATTTACTCATTATAGTCTCTCTCTCATCTGTATTTATATACATACTATAAGAGCTATTTGTCTTGATCTTTTCTGGAGATGCTCTTGCAGGAAAAAGAAGATTAGATTTAGAGGGAGTCTGACTCTTCAGATGTAACTTTGGACGAGGAGCTAAAAGATTGATATCAGACTCAGAGGGAGTCTAAAAATTCAACTTAAGAAATCTTGGATGATCAAAAGATTGATATCTTCTCAATGAGTTCTTCTCTATGAGAGAAGTTCAAGGTGAAATCCCTTATTTTCACCCTCCCTGCTAATGCATGATGGATGTCATGTGTGTGACTCCATATTTTTTAATGGGCCTATCCCATAGTTATATCATGAGGAAGTGGTAACTTCCAAATGATTATCACTTGTATTTGTTAAAGTTATTGGAAGGTGACGATCTTACAATAACTTGACCTTCTATTGTTATAGACATCTTGTGATGGCTGAAATAGATCATAATAGATAGAACTTGTGGATAGAATCATTGATTGAGGCAATCCACATAAAAGCTTGAGAAGCTTGTGGATAGAATCACCGGTTGAGGCAATCCACCTAGGAACTTGTGGATAGAATCACCGATGGAGGCAATCCACTCTAAAGTTCATGAGTTTTTGGATAGAATCACCGATGGAGGCAATCCACACGAGAGATTTTGGATAGAATCACTGGTTGAGGAAATCCACCCAGGAACTTGTGGATAGAATTGCCGATGGAGGAAATTCACTCTAAAGCTCATGAGTTTGTGGATAGAATCATTAATGAAGGAAATCCACATGAGAGCTTGTGGATATAATCTCTGATGGAGGCAATCCACTCTAAAGCTCATGAGTTTGTGGATAAAATCGCCGACGGAGGAAATTCGCTTGAGATCTTGTGGATATAATTGTCGATGGAGGCAATCCTTTCTAAATCTCATGATTTTTTGGATAGAATCGCCGATGGAGGCAATCCACACAAGAGCTTGTGGATAGAATCATCGATGGAGGCAATCCACATGAGAGCTTGTGGATAGAATCACCAATGGAGGAAATCCACATCTTGAGACTATGTTTCTATTGATTACATCATGAGGATAATGCTTTTATTTCTTACATCATATGATTGATGTTGTCAAGTGTCATATAAGTGTTGACACAAGAGACCACTAAACATTTTGTTTGATCAGCCTCCCTAGCTAAGAGGGAGTGTTAATTTTTGTAGCTTCATTCATATGATAATTAGAATACATATAATATATGTTGATTAATAATAATATAATATATATATTGTATAATTATTAATCATATGAAATTTAATATTTAATATTATATTATTCTTAATTAACAATTTACTGATGAAACATTGTAAGATTGATTAAATTATAATTAATGGGAAGAGGCATGTCCTTTTTTTAAATAATAATGAATAGATATGTCTCATGAAGGGACATGTCTCTCCTAGCCTCATTCCCAATATAAATGAAAGAGAGATTGTTGCATTTGGAGAACACATACAACATAGAGTGTTATTACATTTGCATATATCCTAAAAATTAACATCGCCTACACTTTCTCCTGCTTCAACTATGCCTCATCTACCCACATCCTTTGTTTCACTTCTTACTACTTTGAGAGTGACTATCAAGCCTTGCACCAAGCAGGTCCAAGTTTTTATTTTCCCTTCTCAAGAACCTTCGTTGATCACCTCACTTCCTGATCACTAATATCCCATAGTTTCCTAAAGCTATAAAATTATTGCATGCACGTGTGTTATTAATTGCGGTCATGTCTACCCAACCTGTGCCATCTGTTGATTTCCATCCCAGCTTTTATGGGGTTCTTAGGCTTGTTACAATAGATCAAGGGGTATCTCTTCCATTCTTTAAGAGAATATTCAAGCAAGGCCCATGCCTGTGTTTCTCCATTAGAATTACGCTATGGTAGACCTTCTATTTGTTTATGTATTTTTAGTGGAGAAGGATCCAGATTCTCTAGAATTTGACATTGTCCCTTTTATAGAGGTCCACAATGTGGCTCCTTCAACCTTGCCTCAGGTTGAGTTACCTCCATCTTATATGATCCCTCACACTTGCCTCAATTAATTTTTTGTATGAGTCAAGGCGGCTTCATCACTGGCTTTAGCTATTGGTGAGGTGCCTAGGGCTATTGTAGCAGTCATTCCACTATAGTCTTGGACTCCCTTACCATTTGATTTAAGAGTGGGAGGACAATTTGTGAGGCAATTCCTGCTTCTAAATCTATTGATTAGAGTATGCCTATCTATGTTCCCCTATGTTTGTGTTTAAATGTTGTAGGACCCAAGTTAATTTGTTGGTACTTGGAGGCAAAGTGTAATATGTTGTAAAATTCCTCTATTTATTATTTTATTCTCTTTTTTTTTTGTACATTTCATTTTAACATTTGAGGATGATGCAAAGTGTTGGGGGTATTTAGGCCTTCTTCCATGTTGAACCAAACTTTTATTTGTCTTTGTCTTCATGCCCTCCACTTTAGATCTAAATACATCGATGTTGATGAAATACCCATATATAGTCATAAAACAAAAATATTTGTACTCTTATGGTTCTGACATCAAATAATCGGATCTAATTTCCCTTCTTCCTTGTCTGGATGTTGTGGATATCATGTGTCACATGTTGTGGGGTGACATTCCATGGAAACATCTAGTTATTTTGACATTCCACAATGTCTTTTTTCTCCTTACAATGTATCATGTTCCCCTCTATGCAACACATTCCATTCTAAGGGGGCCTATTATATCTTATTGTCTATATCACACATTTTTCTAAAAATTTAAAAATAAATAATCTATTATATTTTCCTCTGTAGGGGCCAATCCTCCTATCAAATATTCTTCCATATTATGCAACCATCTATCTTTTCTACTCATACCGGTGTATCTTTCATCCTATTGTACAACCATCTAGATTTTTTATTTGTACCAAAGCTATCTAAATCTCTTGCCCTATTGTATGACTATCTAGTATTTTTTACTCATAAGAACATTATCAAATTTTCCCCATCATACAACTATCTAGCCTTATCTAATTGTATCAACACAGTAAAAGTTTCACTAAGATGCAATAGTTTTTGGATTAAATTGTGTTATATATTTTTGCATCAACATTTTGGATGATACTCCATGATCCATCATCAAGATGATAGAGAGAATCATGATGATGGATCACAAAGTGTGATCCAAAACTTTGATGCAAAAATATATAACACAATTTAATCCATAAACTATTGTATTTTAGTATTGTGGATTGTAGAAATCTCTTGTCTTTCAAATTTTCCCTATCATATTGCTATCTAGCATAACACAATTTTTTGAAGGAATTATATTTTTCCATTAGTATGCTTAGATAAAAACAAGATTTGCACCATCGGTTTACTCTACATTGACAGACAGGGCCCAACTCTATCCAATGCCAAGGTTACCTGACAAACACTGTTAAGTATTACCCGATGACAAAAAGGTAAAAGATAGCCGATGAGTAACAACAGTGCTACCCGAAAGTACAACAAAGAGAGGAACCTGACAGATACAAGAAATCTGATGAATAGTTTAGTTAAGGAACACTGACAGACTGCAATTTCAAATCGATGACCAAGAACCGACAATCAGTTATATTCCGCAAAAAGTTGATCTGACTTTCCACGCCAGATAAATCACTGAAGTTGTATTTATAACTTCTTGATTTTCTTTTAAATCCATTATGTGCAGAGGAAGCAATGTAATTGTTATTGTTTTAATTAGTTTTACTATTTTAAAACATGCAAACTAAAGATCAAAGTTAGTTTTTAAACCTTGGATCTAAGAGTTAACATTGTAAAACGTGAATTCCAAGATAGGTCAAATACTTGTATAAATAGGTGCTCAATCCATTGAGAATAGTTGTTGTTCAAAAATTTAAGATAGTAGCCATGAAGAGAAACTAAAGACCAGATAGAGAATTTATGCAGAAGAACAAAAATAGAATCTAATCAGTTTTCAAGAATAGAACAGAGGCTAACGACAAGAAGAGAAAAGGTATTCATCAATCACTTAAGGTGATATTATTAAAAAAAAAAAACCTTTAATAGATCTATAAATCAACAATAGTAGATTGCATACAATCAGGTCAACATTTGTACTCATTCTAACAAGTGTAGTACACTAATGAAATCCTTTCAAGAAAGGTGGGCTTAACCATCCTATTGTAAATCTCATAACTGAGTGCACA
>MU228090.1:1344294-1373134 GCA_018584345.1 Thuja plicata | reverse complement strand
AAAGCTTGAGATACAGATGTTCTATGAATAGTATAAAGAAGCAAGAATCAAGATGAGAGAGTTGTTGGATGAAAGAAAAGGTATGGCTACCAGGAACAATGAAATAGACTATCAAGAAGAAGAGATTCCAGATTTGTTTAAATCTTCAAGATCAAATGCAAGTAATACATCAGAAGAGAATATCACACATCTAAAGGAGATCAATCTACATCTGACAGAGAAAATAAATATGCTGCAAATCGGTCAAGAGACCCAGATGGTAAGAATGATTGATGTGATGAGTTCTTCCATACAAGCTGAAATAGAAAGAACACTTGCTATTGATGATAGAAGGAATATTTTAGAGAAACTACAAGAAAATGAAATGGAAATTCAAAGACATGCTGAGCATCACCATGATCTCACAAATCAGATTATCCTTATGAGTCAAGAAGCAAATAGAATAAATGTGGAACTCATTGAGAGAATACAGATTATCAGTGAACTAAGAGAAGAAAATGAAAAGCCAAAGCATGAGGTTAGAATTCAAAAACAACATAATGAGATTATCAGAAAGGATGAAGAAAGCAATAAAAGAATGGATGAATTTCTTGAGGGACAATGAAGAGTCAACAACAACAACGGTATAGGCTTTACCAAAAATGGAGAATCATCAAATCCAAAGAATGTCTATGAAAATCCAAGACCAAGAAAGCTAACATGCAAGCACGGTGGAAAGCAAGGTCACACATCAAATTCATGTAGAGGTAAAATGAAAGTTACTCCTAAATCTACACCTACACCTTCATTCATAGGATTTTTTTATAAATGTAACAAGAAAGGACATAAGGCTTATGAATGCAAGAGAAAGATAGAAAAGCCAAAGAAGGAAACCTACATGGAAAAACACTATCCTACATGCAAGATGAATAGGCACACATTTGAAGAATGCTAGAAAAATAAAAGGCAAGCATGGAAGCCAAAAGGTAAAGAAGTTCCTTATCAGCCAAAGAGAATCGGTAATCAATATGTATGGGATTACAACACTTGGATAAACTATACAACATGTGGTAGATATGATCACATTGCTGCAAACTGCATGAGAGCATGGACCAAAAGGTTTAGAGGTTGGTCAAACCTTGGAATGGCATCCTTACACTTTCATAAAGTTGGTCATCTCATGAAAGATTGCAAAAATATATTGACAAAAACAAGCACATATCCCAATGAAAACACCGTTGAATATATCTGAAGGGCGAGAGACAAAATGTGGATAAAAGCTTCAAGCAATGATGAAGTTGGACCAAGAAATGCAAATGGTGAAACCCCATCCAATGGATCCGATGACACCACCAACCCCACTTGAGCTAAACAAGTAAGTATGGAACTGCACTATACCAAGTTATATTTTGCATCAGTTCCATTATATAAATTGATAGATAATCAAAATCTGCATGAACCAAAGATGCATACTACTTTACTTGTTACTAATCTTAAAATGCAACACCGTCGGTAAAAACCTACCAAAAATCATCGGTGAACACAATAATGAGTTGTTTACACTTTCCAAAAATTATCAGTCCACTAGTAAATATGGTAAACTGCCAATGTAACTCGACGACCATTGGTAAGAAAGAAAAGTTTAGAATTGGTCGTGACAGAATACCGATATCCGTCGGTAAAATCAAAGTGGTTAACAAAATTCCCTAAGCATCATATCTTCACTGACAATGATTGGAAACATCCTCTTGATGAAACCCATCTTCACATCCCGATGAGTTGTTGAGCATTTATTGCAAAGACTTAGGTCAAAAAGTCTATAAATAGTCGATGGGACAACTTCATTTTTCACCCGCAATTTGAAGAGAAAGTAGAGCGACATCAAAGTGATTAAAGAGTAGAAAGAAGAAGCATCTACAGATTGATTCAGCACACATAGAATAGATTCCTCATCACCATTGTGAATCGAGGTAAGTACCAAAGGCACCAAAAGATCTTTGTCATTGTTTTGTCAAGAAAGCCCTAATTTTGAGAAAACCCTTAGTACTTGAAAAACAATGGCAACCACATCAAGAACTGCTAAGTTGAAGAATGAAAAGAAGAATGTGGTGAAACTAATCAAGAATAGCACATGTGTAGAACCTAAGTACAAAATCTATTTAGAAATTTCATCGAAACCCGATGCATTTTCAAAAATTCTGCCTAGGGTTTTACTCATAGAAGACATTAGGTCTTATATTCACTACAAGATCGCAGAGATAGGTGATCTAGAAATGGATGAAGATTTTAAGAAGCTATGTGATGCTGAAGGAAAATTGAGAGAAGAACACAAACACTTGGAGGTCAAAGGGTTAACCAATGCCCTACATTGCCTGAGGTAATTCAAGACAGAATGGATTAGGTTAGTCTTGAGAAGGATGCATGACAAAAAAAATATGGCTAGACCAACCCAAGAAAATAACAAAGGATGTTCTTCATGCTACCACTGGTTATCTGATAACCGACAAGCCTAGGGCACACAAACATCCATCCATGAAAGAAGTTACAAAACTCACCAATGCAGAAGGAGACAACAGAGGTCTCAAAGTAAACACAATCACCGACAAAGAGTTAAAATTGGGTGCATGTGTTATTGGTTACAAAAATTTTCAGACTAGCATAATGAACAACATTTCTACAACAACAGTAAGCACAACTTACAAGATTGTAAAAAAAGGAATTCAGATGGATCTATGTGAGATCCTATTGAAACAACTTGATGAAAATATGATCAAAATTAGGTCTACAAAGAGAAACACATGTAATTTTGGATCACTTATCATGTGTACATTTTTCTATTTTCAAGAATACTTTCCCTCAATGGAAAAGTTGTATGGGACTCTACCAAACCGGTAACCCAATAGATTAGTGAACTGATTAAGTCACTAGGAGACAACTTTGAGTCTGTCACATCTACATACTTCCTTGAGTTCAAGGAAAAGATGATGGAAAGAACTAGGATTCCTAAACAACTAGTTGAAAAACACAAAGATGAGATATCTTTCATGGCAGACACAGACTTCACACATATCAATTGGTTGTACCAAGAACAACTTGGTTAGCACCATTAGACTATGAGCTCAATATTGAACTAGCTACAAGTGTAATTGAGGCACTAATCAATGAGCCCGTTGATAAGAAAAAACCAAGGTTTGGAACATATGGGGAGGACAAATCTAAGATAAAACATGGCCTATAAGTCAAGAAGACTATAAATAAGAAAGATAAAATGGTTAAGAATCTCAAGAAGATTCTATCAGTCTCAGAAGAAGAGCAGGATCAACAAGAGGAAACTGATGAACAGGGCACCATCAGTGAATAACTAAAAGAAAAGAAATTAGATACAGAGGCTACTGAATCTAATACACCTCCATCTCCACCTCCTTCAAAGAAGCAAAGAACACAAAGTCAAACTGATGCTACCAATACCACACCACTAAAGAAAGGTCAAGTAAGGACCGATATGAGGAAGCAGCCAACAAAAAGAACAAAACAAAAACCTATCAAAACCACATGAAAAAACAAAAGAAAAAGGTTTTTTAGGACAAAGGATGACTTGGATGAAACCAAAGATGATGAACCAGATGTAGTAAAGAAAAAATTCAAAAATCAAATAGTAGATGAAGCTACCAAATCAATTGCTACTCATGGCACTATGACTAATAAAAAGATCAGGTAATGGGATACACTAAATCCAAAGGATCAAAATAAAATATAAGAGACAGTCATAAAATCAATAATTAAGAACAAGTATGCCCCTGCTAAATTTGTAAATCAAATACCTGAAGAGCTAGGTAAAAGGGTATACCAACAGTGGTCATATTCCCTGTAAACATAAAGAGAAGCAAGAGAAAGAGTTCTTGTGAGACTAATGCCTACTAAATCCAAAGTTGAAGAGATACAAGAAGTACTAAAGAAACACTCAAGTAAATTTGTAGCCAAAATAAGGGCTTACAAAGTACTAGAGAACAATTTTATAGAACTAGATTCAATGACAGAAACTAAATGGAGACATCTCCTGGATCTACCGGCAGAGTCAACAAGTGTTGAGAAGAAATTACTTCTCACAAACACACCTCACAGAGAGGAGGAGATAGATAATGCAAGTCCTTAGCATATTTCTCTATAAAATCAAGAAAGTGATGATGAGCCTATTAACTTAGATACAGGCATGGGTGATAATACCCAAGATATCACTCACTATGATTCTGACAATGACCCAAAGAAGAAAGATGATGTAATATTTATCATACTTAAGGATCAACAAAGCCATCAAGTACTAAAGACATCATATGGTAAGATAATTGACATTGTTGATGAATAAGTGCAGGACACTTCAATCATGCACTCAAAAGTGCAAGACCCAGCAGAAGCTATGCAAAAAGCTGAGGATGTCAATGTTGACAAGGCACTAACCGACGAGCAGGACACCAATATTGACAAAGCCCAAGTCACAACTCAAAGTAACATGAATGTCCTAATGAAGGATATAAAATTACTAGAGGGCAATGAGGGATCAAATGAAAATGAAACAAGCACACCCAAAGACAAGGGTGATGAAGAAGCCAAAAGAACAACAGATACAACTGTAGAGCAAGCTGCAACCAATGATCAGAAAGATACATCTACTGATCAAAATAAGGAAGAAAATCAAAAGGGAACATGGGACAAGCCTTCAAAAAAAGGTGAAGAAGGAAAGAAGGATGAGATAGCAAATAAATTAGGAGCACATTCTGTAGAAACACCGAAGGTTAATGAAGAGACATCTTCATATAATCGATAGGTGCAAACTGAGCAAAAAACACAAGATGCGTCATCAAAAAAACCTTCCCCAATCAATTTAAAGGGAACAAATGAACTAGCTATGGTAGTTAATACATTTTCATCCCCTCAAATCTCAAAGAAGAAGAAGGGAAAGAATAAAAATCCAGTAACTCTGGATGAAATCATTGAGATTCCAGTCATTGATCCAAGGTAATTGGATCCAACAACATTGACAAAATATGCAAAGCTCTGTGAAAGAAAATCCATTCAAGACAAGCTGAAGAGAGTGGCAAAAGAGGCCAAGGTACTGGAAGTAGCAAGAAATATACTTCAACAAAATGTACCAAACATAGATATTGATCAAAACACTCCAATTATTGATCAACTGGTCATACTCACAGATGCAAAACATCTCAGAATACCGATGCTGAGAAGACTATGGAAGAGAGACTTGAACAAAAGTATGAATTCAAGCTCGCAGAGAAAATAAGCCAGAAAGTGGCACTGAAAAAGGTCAAGCTATCTGAATTGGTAAGTATAATTGACCCAATTTTATCAGAAGTTGTTACCTTAATAAGAAATTGTGCACTTTAGATCAAATCACTAAGGAGTATACCGACAAGATAGAAAAAATAGATGTTGATCTTCAGTCCAGTGCACAAAATCTAGCCAACACAGAAGAAGCACTTAAATTGCACAATCAACAAACCATACAGGCTAGGAAACAGAGACATGACATTCAATTTGTAGAGATGAAGTACAGAGATGAGGTCAATGAGCTCCAAATTGATCTCTTACCAACACTTACACTCCTGCAACAAAATATGACACAGGCAAATACTCTAATTGCCACCCCAAAAATGTTTGTCCTAGACAATATTTATGATATGCACGCAAGACTAGAGATACAACACATGGCACTAGAATAGTTGAAAGAAAACTGGGAGAAAATAATGGAAGATATTAAAATTACCCATTCTAACATATTTGACACATTGTAAGTTACACATTTTTGTCACAATTTTGGCATATTATAAGTTGTACATTTTTGTCATCAGTATCGAAGAAAGGGGGAATTTGATATGTACATCACCTCAATTAAAAGGAGGAAATTATATGTATAGTAAACAAAATGGGGAAATAATGTACATAAAGAAATCAAATAGTATACATGTACATATTCATACACTGTACAAATGCACATAGTAAAGGGGAGTCATATTATGACAAGGATATAAACATGGTGTAATAATTTTAGTATTATGCACATATCAGTTTTTGATACTAATGTCAACGGGGGAGATTGAAGGCATTATATTTTTCCATTAGTATGCTTAGAGAAAAACATGATCTGCACCATCCGTTTACTCTACACCGACAGAAAGGGCACAACACTATCCAACGCCAAGGTTACCTGACAAACACTGTTAAGTATTACCCGATGACAAAAAGGTAAAAGATAGCCGACGAGTAACAACATTGCTACTTGATAGTACATCAAAGAGAGGAACCTAACAGATACAGGGAACCTAGTGAATAGTTCAATCAGGGAATGCCGACAGACTACAAGTTCAAACCGACGACCAAGAACTGATAGTCAGTTACATTTTGCAAAAAGTGGATCTGACTTTCCACGTCAAATAAATCACTGAAGTTGTATTTATAAATTCTTGATTTTATTTTAAATCCATTATGTTCAGAGGAAGAAATGTAATTGTTATTTTTTTAATTATTTTTACTATTTTAAAACATGCAAACTAAAGATCAAGGTCAAGTTGTAAACCTTGGATCTGAGAGTTAACATTGTAAAACATGAATTCCAAGATATGTCAAATACTTGTATAAATAGGTTCTCAATCCATTGAGAATAGTTGTTGTTCAAAAATTGAAGATAGTAGCCATGAAGAGAAGCTAAAGACCAGATAGAGAATTCATGCAAAAGAACACAAATAGAATCTAATCAGTTTTCAAGAACAGAACAGAGGCTTAACCGTCCTATTGTAAATCTCATAACTGAGTGCACACTTAAATCATTGTTGCTAAAGATCTTAATAGAGTAGATCTTAAGAGGTCTCCACCTTAATACTCTTAATAGGGTAGATCATCAGAAGTGATCAAATTGTAAGCCTTAACCGACTCCTTTCCATTCTGGAGATAGTGAAGTTTTGTGGGTGTCATCCCCACTGTAGTTTTTACTTCCTAACATGATTTTTCTGCGATACTATATCTTGTGTTATGTGTTTGTCAATTTCATGAATGTTTCTATTAATTATTGAAAACTATTAAAGATTGTGAACAAACAATAGATACATAAGAAAGAATAATAGTAATGGTTGGTAAATCAGAATTGAATGATTACTAATGATGAATTGTGTAAGGTGCTAAAAGTTTTAGAGGTACTGTTTCACCCCTCCCCTCTCAGTACTACTTCCCATTAATCCCAACATTTTCTACCTATACCGACGTACCATAAGTGATCACTATCTTATTATTACTTTTCTTTCATTTTTAATACTTGTATACAACTTTCATGTTGGATGAGATCTTGCGTTATTTAAGGGCTTTTCCCTAGGAGAAACCCCATGTGGACAAAATACCCCGAGGTAAGTTTTCTCTACTTTAGCTCAAATTTTCAATAATGATATGCTCACTGAAGTAGGGGAAAAATATAGTGTCATAAATTTCCTCCTGTATAATTATTCATTTCATAATGTCTCTACGTTAGCCAAAAATCAAAATTCCACAGAAACCTCCATATCTGTCCATCTACTTTGTCACCTTTCCTATCCAAACTCTTGATGACATGACCTATTTGTCTTAGGAGGAATGCATATTGTAGAGACATCCATATGAATCACTTCATCCTATGAATTTTTAGACATGTAGGTGGTTTTTGGGATATTACAACTGTTGTTTTTGTACTTTGACGCCTCTTCCCACCACCCATTGGCATCGGGAATCATTTAGCTTGCTTAAAAATAATAAAAAATTCTTCATTTAATCCTCTTCAAGATATCTTGACAAATCTTGGTTCTTCATCTTGGCTTTTGTAAATCTTCTCCTCCATTTTGGACATTCTTCATAGTTCTTTGGCTCTCTTTCATGTTGCAACTTTACCAACTTTGTTATTCACTAGATCAACCTCACCTTCATCCCATCAAGCTTTGACTTTGTGACTTCAAAGGGGATTTCACTAACCTCAACTCATTTATTTTAAGCATTTAATACTATCTTTATCATACTCTTCTTCATTTTATTGTCTTCTATTCATTACTAGTTGTCTATTATCAATCTATTAATCTTTGACTGCTCGTGGAGCTAGAAACACCAAAGCAAGGTTCTAACTATGGCAGACCTCTTAATCAAGAAACCCCAACATTTTTCTTTCTGGTTGTGTGTAGGTTTTAAAGGAGTAAGGAGAAAGAGACCTTCGTATGATGACATTATTTTTCCATTAGTATGCAAAGAACACTTTTGGTAATCATACACTGAAAGACATGATAAGAGAAAACTGATAGAACATTTCAAAGGGTAAACTGAAGATACAATGCAAAACCTAAAGTGCTAAGAGGAACCCGACAGGAACAACCTAACAGAGGAACCCGATGAGACAAATCTCAAGTGAAATTGAAAGAGTAGAAATAGAGGAACCTGACACAGCAAGGGATCTCGACAGACAGGTCAATCAAAGGATCACTGAAAGATTGGTAAACTGATTTCTATGCAGACCGAGCATCAGACACCGAAAGTCAGTTACATCCCACAAAAATTGGATCTAACTTCCACGTCAAATAAAACATTCCTATTATATTTATAGTCTTGATTTGTTTTAAAACCATTACTTAAGGAACAAGAAACATTATTGTAAGTGTTTTAATCAGTCTAACTGATTTAAAACACATAGACTAAAAGATCAAGGTCAAGTTGTAAACCTATGATCATAGAGTTAATATTGTTTTACATGAAACTTAGTTAGGTCAATATATCTTATAAATAGATGTTGTAAGAATTCATGATCATGGATGAGAGGATGAATGTATCCTACAAGCACATCTATGGATCAGACTAAAAGTTTCAAGAACCAGAACAACAAAAAGTGAATTTGGTTATCAAGAACCAAGAACAGAGGCTACCAAGAAACAGAGGTATTATTCAATCACATTAGGTGATACACTTATACATGTAATCTTGAATGGATTTGTAATCAGCAATATGAGATTGCATACACTCAGATCAAAGTGTAATTTTCTTACATTCTAACAAGTGAAGCAAAGTGTAAAAATCCTTTCAAGGAAGGTGGATTTAACAATCCAATTATAAATCTCTTAACCGAGTGCACACTAAATAGTGTTGCTAAAGCTCTTAATAGAGTAGAATTTAACAGGTCTCCACAGATACTCCTAACATGGTAGATCATCAAAAGTGATCAAATTGTAATCCTTAACCGACCCCTTCCAATTTGCAGATAGTGAAGAATTTGTGGGTGCCATCCCCACTGCAGTTTTTACTTCCTAACAGGAGTTTTCTATGTTATCATATCTCATTTTATGTGTCAATTACTTTTAAGAATGCTTCTATGAATGATCACATGTTTTTATTAAGTTAAAAGAATTGATATGTCTTACATCAAGATAGTATAGAACAGATGGTTGGATAATCAATTGATTACATAAAGGTTAAAAGATAAAAGAGATAAAAGTTTTAGAGGTACTGGTTCACCCCTCCCCTCTCAGTACACACTTCCCATTAATTCCAAAAATTGGTATTATATATAAGTCTCTTATTTGGAAATCTTTAAGGCTTAAGAGAAAATATCATACAATGGAGAAGTACAGACTTGACAAGAGTATTGAGAATCATAAGCTAGAAATTCAGATCTTCTATGAGCAGTATAAAGAAGATAGAATCAAGATGAGATAGCTCTTAGATGAAAGAAAGATTATGGAATATCACTATAATGAAATAGATTACCTTGAGGAAGAGATACTATATTTCTTTGATTCTTCGGGATCAACTACTAGCAAAACATCAAACACATCAGAAGAAAGCATCACAAGCTTAAATGAAATCAATCAACATATGGATGGAAAAGTAAAATATCTGGAGATTGGTCAAGAGACATAGATGGTAAGAATGATTGATGTCATGAAAAATGATAGACAAGTTGAGAAAGAAAGAACACTAGCTATTGATGATAGAAGGAATATTACTGAAAAGCTACAAGAGAAAGAATAAAAAATACAAATATTAACAGAACATCATAATGAGATTACAAATCAGGCTATTCTTATGAGTCAAGAAGAAAATAGAATGAATGTTGAACTCATTTAAAGAATAGAAGCTATCAGTGAGCTAAGGGAAGAAAATGAAAATCTAAAACAAGAAATTAGAATTCAAGAGCAACATAATGAAATTATCAAGAAAGCTAAAGAAAGAAATAAAATAATGGATGATTTTCTTGATGGACAATGAAGAATCGACAACAACACCGGTCTAGGCTATATCAAGAATGGAGAATCACCCAATCAAGTTGATCCAAAGAATGTCCATGCAAATCCAAGACCAAGAAAGCTGACATGCAACCACTATGGAAAGCAAGGCCACACATTAAATGTATGTAGGAGAAAAATGGAAGGTATTCCTAAATCCACATCTTCATTCATAGGATTTTGTTATAAATGTAACAAAAAGGGACATAAAGTACATGAATGTAAGTCTAAGATGAAACAACCAAAGAAGGAAACCTACATGGACAAATATTGTCCTACTTGCTGGAAGAAGAAAAAGAAAGCATAGAAGCCTAAAGGTCAAGAAACTGCATATCAAACAAAAAGAGCTAATAACCAGTATGTATGTGATTACAACACATGAAAAAATTGTACAACATGTGGAATATTTGTTTATATTTCTGAAAACTCTATGAGACAGTGGATAAGAAAATATAGAGGCTGGACTAACCCCGGAATGACATGTTTACACTGTCATAAAGTTGGTCATCCCAAGAAAGACTGCAGAGACTAAATGACAAAGACCAACACATTCCCCAATGGAAATACCATTGAAGACATCTGGAAGATGAGAAACAAAATGTGGAGGAAAGATACTAACACTGATGAAGGTGGACAAAGCAATGCAATTGGTGACACCCTATCCAATGGATCTAGTGACATCACCACCCCCACCTAAGCAGAACAAGTAAGTATGGAACTGCATTACACTAAGTTGTATTTTACATCAGTTCCATAATATGCTAATAAAATGCCAAATTAGCATAAGTAAAGATGCATCATGGTATTACTTGTTAAAATGTGTGAAAACAAGTCCATCAGGTAATACATACCAAAATCCATTGGTATACACTCAAATCTGAATTGCCTACACTTACCGAACACCATCGGTTAACATGTAAAATCTAAAGTTGCTAGTGTAAACCAAAAATTATTGGTAATAAAAGCAAGTTGAAAAGGTCATCTTCGCCAAAACACCGAAACCCTTCGGTGAAAGTAAAAAGTTATAAAAATACCCTGAAGCATTGGGTTGTCACCAAAAAGAGAAGTTAGTGTTTAACCTGATGACTCTATCTTCACACACAGAAGAGTGGTTGAGCATTAATGACTTGACTTAGGGAAAATGTCTATAAAAAGGTGATGAAAGGGTTTCATTTCTCACCTACAACTTGAGCGAACGACCAGAGTGAAAACAGAGTGAGAAGAGACAACATTGCATAGTGACTCCAATCTGTTACAAGGCACTCCAAGCAGATCATTTGCAATAACAGAGGTTGAAGTAAGTACTAAGAATAACCAATAACTATGGTCATCTTTTATGAAAATCCCTAAATGTCTGAAAAATGGCCACGACTTTAAGAACCACTAAACTGAAGAGCGTCAAGAAGGATAAGGTCAAACTTATCAAGAATTCTACCTGTATGGAACCCCATTACAAGATATGCCCAGAGGTCGCATCACAACCTGACAATGCTGGAGCATTCTCGCGAATACCAGCTAGGGCTTTTCTCATCGAAGACGTGCGAGCATACATTCACTGCAAGATTGCAAAAATTGGTGACCTAGAGGTTGAACAATATTTCAAGAAGCTATGTAATGATGATGGATCTATTAAATATGAGAAAAAGAACATAGAAGTGAAAGGGCTCACAAATTCCCTATTTTTCCCAAAGGTATTCAAGAGTGAGTGGATTCAGTTAGTATTAAGAAGAATTCACAACCACAAGCTATTCTTGGATGATCCTAAAATGATAACCCAAGATGTTATTCATGTAGTCATCGGTTATCCAATAACCGAAAAGGTAAAAGCATTGAAGCACCCACCCAAGGCTAAATTTGAAAAGAATACAGGAGCTAAGTGTGATGGAAAAGGACTTAAGGTATCCGCTATCACAGATGATGAACTAAAATTTAGAGCATGTGTCCTAGGCTACAAATTCTTTCAAGCTAGCAGGATGAACAACATAGCATCCAAAGTAGTGGATAAAACATATAAGATTGTAATGAAAGAAACTTAATTGGATCTGTTAGAACTTCTACTCAACCAGTTAGAAGAAAACTTGAAGACAATTAGAAATGCAAAGACAAATTCATGTAAGTTTGGTTCACTTATCATGTGCATTTTATTTTACTTCCAAGAGTATTTTCCATCAGTAGGAGATGTAAAATGGGATACAACTAGACCAGTCACCATATAGATCAGTGAGTATATAACATCACTGGGAGACAATTTTGAGATAGTTATGGATGAGTACTTTACTGGATTCAAGGAGATAATGCAGAAAAGAGTAAGGATCCCAGAGAAACTAATTGAGAAATTCAAGAATGATATATGTTTCATGGTTGACATATATTACACATATATCAAATCTGTTGTACCAAGGACAACATGGCTACAACCACTATACTATGAGGTAAACATAGATCAAGCATCCAATGCAATCGATGCATTGATAAATGAACCCTTAGAAAAAACACAACCAAAGTTTGGCACTTATGAAGAAGCCAAAGCAAGAATCAAAACTGGCTTGGTTGTGAAGCAAATAGATAGGAAGAAAGATAAAATGGTAAAGAACTTGAAGAAAAGGTTGTCAGTTACAGAGGAAGAAACTAAACAGATAGAAGAAACTGAGGGAAAGTCACCCATCGGTGAGGATAAGTAGGAAAGTGACTTTGAGTCTACAGAGTCAGATACTCTTTTACCAACACTAGCTAAGAAGACTAGAACCATAGTTGCTTCAAGGAATAGAACTCAAACAGCTAAGGACACAAGTGCTTCACCATTGAAGAAAGGTCAAGTAAGGACCTACAAGAGGAAACTGGCAACACAGAACAAAGGGCCAACAAAAAGAATAAAGTTTATTAGAATGAAGGAGGACATTGAGGACACCAAACAAGATGAAGGTGTTCAAGAGGAAAAGAACAAGATACCTAAAATAGTTGATGAGGTATGTGCCTCAATTATCAATACAGGTTCAGTAAATACAAGGAAGGTAAAGCAATGGTTAAAATTTGATCCCTTGGATCAAAATAAGATTTAAGAGGAAATCATCAAGATGATGTGCATATACAAATACCTCCCAATCCAACTAGAAAATAGTATGCCCAAACAACTTCAAGATAGGCTATCGGCAAGATGGAATTTTGCCTTGCACTCCAAGAAAGAAATCAGGGAAAGAGCCCTAGTATCAGTCATGCCTCCTGAATAAAAAATGGAGGAGATCAAAGAAATGATGAAGGCTCATTCCAAAATATTCTCACCAAAGATGAGAGCCTACCAAGTGCTTAAAGGACATCTACTAGATTTAGATAGAAAGAGTAAAGCCGAATGGAGGAAAATACTTAATATTCCTAAAAAGGATACAAGTCCTGAGCCACAGAGAGCTCTAACTGAGAATCAAGAAACCAAGAATGATTAAGCTACTGAGAGCACCAAACCAATTATCATCACAGATGTTGAATTGGACAAAGAGGAAATGAACACCACAGGCAGCAAGGATATGGATGTTGCGGATGAGACATGGTCAGACACCACTATGGATAACATTGTGGACAACACAATCATTGACATAACTGATGATCTAGCATAAGAAATACAGAAAGATGAAGATGTCAATGTTACCAAGGACAAGACTGACAAAAAAGACACTACAACTGACACTTCACAGGTGAACATACCAGGCAACATGCCAATATTGATGCAAGCCATCAATAGACTTCAAGAAAAAGACAAATCACCTGACAAAGGTTCAAGCATTCCCGAGGATGCAGGGGATGAAGGAAAGAAAGACAACACCGATGATCATAATGCCATCGGAGACACCCAAAATGTAACCAATATTGACAAGGTTACAAAAGGAGACTCAAAGAAAATAGATGGAGAAACTACTAAAAAGGATGTACAAACAAAGGAAGATGAAGTACATAAGGATACTGATGAAGGAGATAAACCAAAAGATGGCACTCTTGAGGAAACTAAAAAAATTTCTACAGATAAAATCAATGTTGATATAGAGACGTTCACTCAAAACCAACAAGATGACACAAAGGCACAACAAAAAAAAGAGGCAACACCCATAATCACTTCATCTAGCACAACAAATAAAGCTGAGAAACTAGCTATGGTTCTACATTCAAGTGAAACTCAGAAGAAGAAGAAGAAATCCAAAAAGACTAAATGGGAAGTCACTCTAGATGAGATAACTGAGATACCCAAATGTGACCCAACTACACTAGACTATGAAGCACTTAAAGAGTACGGTGAAATATGCCAAAGGAAGGCACTACAAGAGAAGCTAAGAAAGGAGCACAGAGACTCCATGGTACTAGTGACAACTAGGGACATATTGAATCAGATTGTACCTGATGTTGATGTTGATCATAATAAACCTATCCTTGGTCAACTAGCCACTCTCACTAAGGCCATCATAATGCAGAACATTGATGCAGAAAAAGAAATTGAGGAGAGAGCAGAGCAGAAATATCAACACAAACTTATTGAAAAGATCAGCCAAGAAGTGGCAGAAAAAAGGTAAAGCTTTCAAAATTAGTAAGTGAATTAGATCCAATAATATCTGAAGCTATTTCCTTGATAAAACAATTGAGCACACTTGACAAATTCACTAAGGAGCATAGTGATAAAATAGAAAAGTTAGATTCTGATCTAGCTACTAGTGCTAAAGGCTTAACCACTGATGACAATAAAATAAAGTTGCATTATGAGAAAATTGTTGAGATAAAAAGGTTAAGACAGGAACTGTGGGAAGTAGAAACACAATTTAGGGAAGAGGTTACTGAGCTCCAGGCTCAACTTCTACCAAGTCTTACACTACTTCAACAACATATCAGTTCAGCAAGGCAACTGATATCCACCCCTGAGATGTATGTAGCAGACATCATCTACGATATGCATGCAAGAATCACACTCGAGCACATGGATCTAGACAACCTGAAGGACAAATGGGAGAAGATGATGGAGGACATGAATTCCTCACAGTCTCATATTTTTGATAAGCTATAGGTATACACCTTTGTTCTTAATATGAAAAAGGGGGAAAATAATGATATGTACAGATGGGAATGGGAAACTATAAAGTACAGAAAAAAGGGGGGAGTATAATAATATGATATGATATGATATGTATAGCACAAGGTGAAAAATAAAAAATTATCATGTACATACACTTATACTATACCGGCATATACATAGGGGGATTCGTGAAATGACTAAGGAATATACATGGTGTACATACTAAACATTTTGTTAGTATTTTGCACATATATGTTTTTGATACTAATGCCAAAGGGGGAGATTGACGCCATTACTTTTCCATTAGTATGCAAAGAACACTTTCAGTAATCATACACCAAAATACAGGATAAGAGAAAACTGACAGAACAGTTCAAAGGGTAAACCAAAGACACAATGCAAAACCTAAAGTGCTGAGAGGAACTTGACAGGAACAACCCGATGGAGGAAACTGACGAGACAAATCTCAAGAAAAACCAAAATAGAAGAAATAGAGGAAATTGACAGAGCAAGGGAACCCAACGGATAGGTCAATCAAAGGATCACCGAAAGACAGGTAAACTAATTTCTATGCAGACCGAGCATCAGACATTGAAAGTCAATTACATCCCACAAAAAGTGGATCTGACTTCCACATCAGATAAAACATTCATATTCTATTTATAGAGTCTTTATTTGTTTGAAAACCATTACTTAAGGAACAAGAAACATTATTGTAAGTGTTTTAATCAGTCTAACTAATTTAAAACACATAGACTAAAAGATCAAGGTCAAGTTGTAAACCTATGATCATAGAGTTAATATTGTTTTATGTGAAACTTAATTAGGTCAATTTATCTTATAAATAGATAGTGTAATCATTCATTATTATGGATGAGAGGATGAATGTATCCTACGAGCACATCTATGGATCAAACTAAAAGTTTCAAGAACTAGAACAACAAAAGGTGAATTTGGTTATAAAAAACCAAGAACAGAAGCTACCAAGCAACAGAGGTATCATTCAATCATGTTAGGTGATATACTTATACATGTAATCTTGAATGGATCTGTAATTAGCAATAGGAGATTGAATACACTCTGGTCAAAGTGTAATTTGCTTACATTATAACAAGTGAAGCGAAGTGTAAAAATCCTTTCAAGGAAGGTGGATTTAACAATCCAATTGTAAATCTCTTAACCAAGTGCACACTAAATAGTGTTTCTAAAGCTCTAAAAAGAGTAGACTTTAACAGTTCTCCATAGATAATCCTAATAGGGTAGATCATCATAAGTGATCAAATTGTAAGCCTTAACCGACCCCTTCCAATCTGCAGATAGTGAAGAATTTGTGGGTGCCATCCCCACTACATTTTTTACTTCCTAACATGAGTTTTCTACATTATCATATCTTGTGTTATGTGTCAATTACTTTCATGACTGCTTCTATGAATGATCAAATGTTTGATTAGTTTAAAAGAATTGATATGTCTTACATCAAGATAGTATATAACAGATGGTTGGATAATCAATTGAGTACATAAAGGATAAAAGATAAAAGAGATAAAAGTTTTATAGGTACTGATTCACCCCTCCCCTCTTAGTGCACACTTCCCATTAATTCCAACATGGTATTCTTTGACCTCATATTTGTGAGCATTCTCCCTTTGTTTTCCTCATAATAGTCAATTTTACAGCTTAGTTGTACTATCTATTTATCATTATTAGTCTAGATTTAATTTTTTCCTATTTAGTTTTTTATCTTGTGATGACATGTCTTGGTTTTTATACCATATTCATACAGGTCATATGAACACCACAGTATTGTCCAGTATATGTGTTGTAGTCCTACACTTGTGTTGACATCTAGGACATTGAGCTTGTTGGTTTCTCCAAGTAATTGCCCCAAAATCCTCCATGAGGTAGCCTATCTTCAAGGACTTGGATCAGTGGCCAACTTGAAAGGATGTGATTAGGGATAAGGAGCTAATCACAATCCTATTCACTCCAGGCTCTATGAAATCTAGGTAGGTGTGCCTAAAACAATACCCTTTTGAACCTAATTCTCTTTCTTTGTATATTTTGCAATAGATATATCCTGAATGTATGAAACCAAGCATATGTGTGTGATCTCTTTTTATTTGGTTGCAACCCTGATATGGAAAATTTTAGAGACCTCGAGAACAAATAATTCTAACCCTAAAACTTTGAAATTAAAATAAACCTCACATAACATAACTTTAAAGGGGTATATTCATTTTTTCAAATTTTAAGACTATGTTTAAATTGTAGAACAAAGGAATAAGTTCAGTGTTAATTCTAGGGTATATAGATTGGTGAAGTTTAAGCTTAAAACAAAGTGTAATATGATAGTTAGAAACATACATTTCCCACTTAGTTAACACCTTATATCAACCAAGCTATGACAATGAGCTACAAGATATATATTTTATCCATGTAAATATCTTACAAAATCTCTGTAAATGACTAAAGAGTTTTAACTCTCTACTTTAGAAAAATTAAAAGTGACTCACACAATTCCAATACAGTATAATAGATGAATTCAGGAAGTTCTTAACTATTGATTTCATGAAATTTTAGATACTAAGAAGTTTTTTAAATTTTTTAATTCCTTATCCAATCTAGATGAATACACCATATACTCCACCCATAAAGGTACTCTTAGATGATGATTAGGTGTCATTAGACTTTACACCCTCATTTTTTAGAGAATATAAAGTCCTCAAATTTAAAATTGAAGATTTGAAGGATCCTAGTATGTCATTTGTTTAAGCTTCTTCTAAATGAATTCTAACTTCTTCAAACACGTGCCTTGATGATTATTGAGGATCTATAAACTCAACTTAATAAAAACAAAGAGTAAACCCTCACCTATTTCAAAACACATTTGATTTTGTATATGGAGGCAATAGACATGGTTTAGGATGTGTGCAAAAAAGTATTTAGGCTCATGATAAATTGACATCACACTTTTCTAAAGAGGGTTTAGGTTTCCAACCTCCTCCTTTCTCGACATCCCCTCCCTCATTGTCTAGTACATAGATATGTATACTTCTTCTAACTATTCATATAAACAAGAGAGTGTTTTGTTTAGACCTTATTCAAGCCAAAAGATTACTCTCTCTTGGTCAAAATGAAGGTGAAAACGTAGACACACTATTGAAAATTAAACTATTTGTTTATATCATCAAATTTATGGTCATTCCACAAATGAATGTTAAGATTTGAAGAGTAAAACCCAATTATTCATTGATTATGGCATTGTTCACATGATAAATGAAAATAAGTGAAATATTTCTCATTTCCCTTATAAATAACATTTGTTTGGACTAATATGTTTCTTTTCTAATATTTTGTGCTTCTTGCATAGAATTGAGGACCTCTTCCTTGCTTGAAAGCATATATCTTATAAACGATCTCTCCTTGGTGATTTTTCTTTAAAATTCTTTGATTGTGGTAGTATTAGTCATTTTTATTTTAAATGTCCTTATTAGGAAGAAATAAAAGGATATGATGATGAAAAGAGGGATATTATGAAATTCATGGTAAGAATATGAAGAAAAATATAAGAGAAAAGAAAAGAGAATCTTATCCACAATAGAGGAACATTTGTCTGAAGATGAAGATGATAATGACTCAAATTAAGAATTTATTTCCTAGCTATAAAAGAAGGTGACAAAGAAAGAACTAGAAGAATAGAAGTGAAGATGAATGCATTGCATGCTAAAGTGGAACCTACTACATGGATTATTTATTATTGGTTGTCAAATCACATGACAGGGGATAAACTTAATTTTATAAATTTTGAGAAGTATGATGGAGGATCTATGAGATTTTTAGGAGAAGAATTAACCTCTATATGTGGAATAAGAAGTATCTCCATAAATTTTAAGAACAAAACTAATGATATATGTGTAGACACCTAAAAATGGTTCGAGCCTGTTGGTCTACATGTTTTAACTTTTTTAGCATCACAATCGAAATGTTGTTTTGTGACCTAATTATTCCTCTATATTGCCCATATGATCTTTATTATATGGAAACATTGTGTCTTTCATTGATGATTGAATATTGCAAAATTGTTCAATTATTTACTAACATTTCTATTCTCTTTATCAAATTGATCATTTTCCTAATCAATTCTGATCAACCCTAAACTGATCCTATTCGATCCTAAACCAATCCTATGTGATCCTAAACCATTCCAAACCTTCCTAAATCATTTCAAACCCATCTTATTCTATTCCTAATCACTTGAAAAATTATTTGGACTCATTCCAACCATTCTGGAGCATTGTCCAAGATCATCGATTCCTAATTAACCTAATTTATGAACCGATCAAAACCCTATTTAAATTTTATCAATCTTATCATCATTTCAAGAGCATTTTCCAAGTTCATCGATGCTTCGTATCCCCTTAATCAGCTATTTGATAACATTGTCAAAGATCATCGATGTTATCTCTATCAATCTATCAATATCAATTCAATAGTGTTGTCCATGTTTGTCAATACTATTTTTGATTATTATTATTTTGGGAACATTGTCCAAGATCATCGATGTTTCCCCATTTCAATTTCAATCCTATGACACCATAAAAGTTCATTGGCGCTTTTCAATCATTTCCAAACATCATTACACGAGCACATTGTCAAAGCTCATCGATGCGTTGTGATTTCCTAAACTATTCTAGAACCCTCAGAATTGATCCTAAACCTTATCAATATCATCAAAATCATTTCAATTCAAAATCAACACCTTCAATTCAATCAATAATCCACTAATTTCCCCCTTGGGATGAATAACCCACAGTTTATCCCTAGGTCCTAATTGAATAAATAAATAGACTTTATTTATTCCCTTTTCCCTAAGTCTCAACAATTAATTAATTTTTATTAATTAATTGGCTAATTTCAATTTATGAGATTTTCATAATTTCATAAAATATAATTATGGATTTGTGAGGAATATTGAGAATATTGAATTATTAAATGGCTTAATGATTCCCAATCCTACCTAATTACCATATCCCTTAATTGAGGATTCACATCCCTATTAAGGTGCTTCATGAATATTCTCAATATCTCCTTATTTGATCTCCCCCATATCGCGCTTCCTAACATCCTACTGACCAAAATCTACATTTATGCATAGATTTTGTGAAATCTCACCTAAATGACTCTAATTTTCTATAAAATGGGATGCATTTCATTCTTTAAAGGTTAGACCACTATCTTCTAGTATTCTCGTTGCAAACTTGTGTTTTCAAAATTCTTTGTACAATCTTGTTACTATCAAAGAGCCACATCAAATCTGATTATGGAGAAGAAATAAGGACATAGGAGCTTCATTTGAAGGGGGTTCTTAGAGCTTTTATTCTTTACATTTGTGAACTCTTGTTTTGAATGGCTTTCATGATAGCTTAGATATGTTAGCATATTATTTAGGATTTGTGATCTCCTAGATATGCTCTAATGCATTTTTATGGTCTTACATTTGGTGAACCTGACGTGAAAAAACCTTAACTGATAATTTTTTTTTGTTTTTATGTCTTTTTCAGGTTCTGGAAGAGAGCTGCGCAGGTGGTTACTGAAGCTGCACATGTGGTCACAGTTCATGTGCAGGTGGTTAAGTCCTTCACAGTTGGGACCCAGACCTGTGCACTTTGAGCCCAAAGCTGTGTAGATGGATTCTTAGCTGTGCAGTTGGTCATATGGGATCCATACTTAGGGTTTAGGATCAATTTTTACATGTTTAGGAAGCTTTTCTACATCTTATGCTTTCTCTTTCTGCTTTTTATCTGGTTGAAGGTTGAAATGGATCCTAAACTATTCAAATGAACCCTAAAATTGGTTAATGAACCTCAAATTTTGATTTGCAAATCCTAAAATCAACTTTCACATTTTGATTTGGGCTCTTGAAATGAACCTCATTTAGTTTAGGGTTTCATACAATCAAGCTTTTTCAAATCTCAATCAAACTTGCAATCTAGCCTAACTAGGGGTTGAAATGGAATATTTCATGAAAGATCAAGTTTTTAAAGTTGATAAGGGACCTAAAATAAACATGCACATCTGATTTGGGTACCTAAAATGAACTTTCAACTAGTTTAGGATCAAATGTAGATTTCACCCTTAAGGTGTTCCTAAACTATTTTGATGCACATGCAATCTAGTTAGGGTTTAAAACTCACTTCAATATTTTCAAATCAACCTAAATGGAATAAATAAACAACCCTAGTTGTTTTTTTGATATTATTGCATGCCTATATGTCTAAAAAACCTTTGTTTTAAAAGTTTTTACCCCGTTTTAGACCTCTAATCAGTAGTTGTGCACTTGGTTGCAGGTTTTGCGCAGGTCTTCAGAAGCTGTATAGGTGGTAGCCTATTTTTGTGTAGGTGGTACCTTGGTTCTATGTAGTTGGTAGCCTATTCCTATGAAGGTGGTAAAATTGATTCTTTTCATGCACATTTTGAGTTTCTACATTCCTATACCTGTTTATGCACTTAGTATACTAGATTTTTGTGTTACTGATGATTTGTGCAGCTTGTTGGCAATCGTGGGATGAAGATTGAATCCTAAAAAATACTAACTTTTTTAATGCAAGACGTTTGTAGAAGACCTTGTGTTTTCTAAAACTTTCATGTGTGTTTTTGGTATTTAGTAAACACTTCAGCTTGGTGCTCTAAATGAACCATTTAATTCACGTGCTTGAAGTGTATTTTAGTTTTTAAATCCAAGGAAATGTATGGACGTATCCTCTCCCGTCACCTTTTTGGACCTTGGGTGTAAGATAAATCCATGTAAGTCCTTTAGTGTGGCTACCTCCCAAGTGATTTAGTAGAGCCAGTGAGAGTGGATGCCCAACCGGTAACAGGCTAAAGCCAAGCCCATCCAAACCGGGATACAAAAGATGTCATTGTGACTAATCTCACATTGAACGGGTGTTGAATGCATTATACCAAGAAGAATATCTCTCTCAATACCCTTGTGGTGTGTTAAAACCTATGGAACATAACTTTCGTAGGCTAGGAGGCCTCCATAACAGAGCTAATCTACCGCACGTATAACCACCTGAATGGATGCCCTTACTAAACACCATGTCATAGTATCCAAAAACCTTCTATCTTTTGGCACGGAAGGAAGGGGATGAACTAAGACACCCCACACTTTCATGGCTATTAGTCGAGATAACAATCCCTTGGGAAGTGATGACCCTTGGGAGTTGAAGCTTGGAGTTCCTGAGAAGTGAGTGCACTATAAGGAGGAGCCTGTGTCTCCAAGCTTCTAGGTTGTCCACTATTATTAAACACAGCTAAACTTTGGTTCAAGTGGGGATTCAATAGATAGTTTCCTTGCTATCCTTAGGAAGTGGTGCGTTTGTTCATTTTTACAACAGCCATTCTAAATGATGTTTCTTGTGTGAGTGTTCAAACTTTAATAAAAATGACAACATCTTAAAAACACACTCCTTAAGAACACTTTTTACAAATAAATCTTCAAGAAAAATCAAATGGTCACAACAAACCTTGTCTTTGAGTAAACGTATGGAACCTTGAACTTTTCACTTGGAACCTTTTGGCATGCTTGATAGCCTTCATATTGCATATTCATGACCTAATTTCCTTGCATTTTGCATTTCAAAAATCCCTTGCATTATAAACCTCATTTCAATCCTCATTATATTACCTCTTGCATAGGTCATAATCATAGTCCTCTTACATACATAACTCATTTTAGATCATCTTTAAAACCTTTGCAAATAATCCTAGAAAGTATCCAAATCATAGAGTATTTCTTTATAGCATTGAAAATAGGATCTTGACTTGGTCCCCTTTTTGTCCCAAAATTTCAAACCCCCTACCCTTACAAATTGGTCATATTCCACCTTTGTCATGATGGATTTGACCTAAGCCCTTTTATCAAACTTTTCCCTTGTCCCTCAATCCTGTTTTTCAAGTCAAGATTCTTATTCAACGTCATGAGGTTATTCTCTTTGGTTTGTCTCATTTCAAAAGATTAATTTTAAAAGTTCAAAAAACCAAAAACATAGTTGCATAAACCTTAGATTGCATTTTCATAAGCTCCTTGCATTTCAAAAGTTGCATTTCAAAGATTGCATTTCCAAAAATTCCAAAATTCCAAAAAAAATCTTGCATTTGCATATAGTAATCATGCCAGTTTCCAAAAGATCTCAAGCATCCAAAAGGAAACAAGATCCTTATCCACCTATGTTTACATCACAACCAGAATCATAATTACCTTTTGATCCAAGACAAGGTGTTTCATATCAAAATCAAACTAACCTAATCACCATGCAACCATTGGAAGAAGTGCATCAAACATTTCATGACCCAAGACATGTCACATTTCCTTAAGGACCTACTCCAAGCAATGATCTATGCAACATGGGATATCCTTCAGATGTGTCCCCAAACTTTGGTACTCTTTAGTGGGGACCTCCCCCAACCTTTGAGCCAAATTTTGTACCTATGCCACCTGGCCAAGGTAGTGTTCCCCCTACACCTGGGGAGGAATACCAGAAAACTTGTCAAATCAATCAAGTCCAACCTAGTTATTTGTAGAAACAACCTATGCAAAACACAGATTTTTGATCTTATCAACCTCCTCCACCACCACCAGATAATCAAGATCCTAGAGATTCCTCAAGTCCCTCTTCAGATTCTAGAGACTCACATGAAACATTTGCTTCCTTCAAATATTTACCTAAAGAGGAGATTAATGAAGTCATTAAGAACAAAAAAATTCAACAGACATTAATGTATCTCATGAATCAAGATCTGAGACGGTATATCAAAGCCATACGAAAGAAAAATCCTTAATTATTCTTGGAATATCAAAATCCCCCACAATCTACTTTGGAAGAGAATCAAGCCTTAGTGGTTCGGGATAGAGAAAAGTGAGAACAACCCTTCGATGAGTCAACTATGGTGGTAACACAAAAATGACAGCGAAATGATTTAACTATTGATATTCCTCCAAAGGAAAATTATATACCATTGGATAATCCTTTATTTGAAGAGGTACCACTCCCTTCTCCAGAGACGGTGGATTCTACAAATATCCCTACGAAAGGATCTCAAAGAACATAGAAGATTTATTTTAAGAATCACTTGCCTAAAGGATCAAATGAAACATTCACATTTCCTTGGGGAATGCCAGATGTACCCCCTTTTGAAGAAACACAACCAAGTGGTCCTCCTTTGGTAACACATACAAAATTCCTAGGAAGCACTTCAAATGCAACAATGTCCAAAGGACCATTCGATGAACCACCAAGGGTACCCATATTTGATGTATCTCATGTTACTACCATAACTATACCAAATCAGTTGCAAGATCAAAAGAAGAAGAGCCTCGTTGAAATCACACCAATTCCACCTAAGGTGACTCAACAGGCACATGTATCACAAAAAGTACAACAATCCCAAGTGGCTCAACAAGCACCACTTGTGGATGTAGCACAACCAATGCAACCACAATTTGCAGCCCAAGTTAACATGATATCTCAAGCACAACCAGCAAAATGTAAGACTGCAAATCTTGATGGTATACTTGCACCACTTGGATTTCCACAAGATCATAACATGCAACAACCAAAAATGCCGGTGGGTCAAGAATCTCACCCCGTCACCCAACATGTGCAAGGTACAAAGGTGTAACAAGTGTACCCACAACAACAACAACATATCCAACAATATGTACAACAACAACACACTTTGCAGTAACAATATGCTCAACAACAACAACAACAACAAGCTCTACAACAACACTGTGTACAACAATAGAAACATGCTTTACAACAATAGTATGCTCAACAACGATGACAACAACATGTTCAACAATAGCAACAACAAGAATAACATGTTCAACAACCATACATTCTGCAGCAACAACCATATGTTGCAAAACAACAAAATGTGTCACAACAACAACAACATGTGGTGCAAACTCAACAACAATAGTATGCACCAAGATATCAATAGCAAATTTCTCAACTATACTATGTGACACAAGGTCAACAATATAATCTTCCACCAATAAATCAGCAACATGTGGAAGATCCTCAACAACATGCTAGACAACATGTGGCATCAATCCATGACATCTCATCTGAATCATCAGAATCAGATTGGGCCTCAGAATATAGTCAATGTTCAATCACTTCTAAGAGGACACATCATTTTGATACACGTTAAAAAGCTGTGAAGCCTTCACAGAATGAAGACATGGTTCAAAAAATCCAACGCTTGTAGAAGCAACTAAATGATCTACAATTCAAGGACACAAAGACACTTTATACAGAATGAGACTTATGTCCTAATCCATTTGATCCAAGCATTTACATGCCTCCTTTTCCAAAGAATTTGAGAATTTTATACTTCTTACATTAAGGTTCACAATGATGACACGTGCCTCATGCGACTCTTTCCTTGAAGCCTTGGGGGTCAAGCAATGGAGTGGTACTTTTAATTACCCAGCAATATCAGGTCTTGGAAAGAATTAGCCAACAAATTCATCTCTCACTTTGCGTTCAACATATCAAGTGAGGTTATGCGGACTGATTTGTGCACAACCAAACAAAAGGTTGGAGAATCGTTTATGACATTCCTATTGCGATGGAGGAGTTTGGTTAGTCAATGCCCTTTTGATGTGCCAGAAGATCAAAAAATATGGTTATTCATCCAAAATATGGTACCTGAGATGATGTATGAGCTCAAAATCAAACGACCAAGTACCATTCAAAAGCTCATGAAAAAATAAATTGACATTGAAGATTCTCTTATTGAAAAAGGAGTACTAAAGATCAACAAGGACAGTCAGAATGTGAGCACTTCAAGTGACAAGCCAAAATTTTGGTCCTGGAATAAAAATGTCACAAATGATGTCATTGTTGACACATGGATAGTCAACATGACACAATAGAAAGTGAGTCTCAAAGGACCTACTATTCCAAATACGCAAAAAATGACTCAAGCATCACCTCCAGTGCCAGCTCCAACACAACCTCAAGCACAAATGAAAGATACCATGCAACAAAATCAGCAGCATCGCCCACCGAGAAATAGAGATGGACCACAAAGACAATTCACACCATTGGGTGAACCTCTTCACTCGGTGGTTCAACAGTTGTTGCAAAACATTTACATTTAATTACCCAAGATTTATGATCGCCCAACAGTTAAACCCCCTTGGTGGGATGAAAACAAATATAGCAATTATCATCGGACAAAGGGACACAAAACCAATTCCTGCTGCCAATTAAAACATAAGGTCCAAGACCTCATTGATCAAGGTGTGATTGAAGTTGAACCAACGGCAGGATCTTCCAATACTGACCATAATATTTTTACAAACCCATTGGTGGATCATGAAAAGGTAAGTGCCTCTACATCTAATTCAAATTCCAAGAACAATGTCAATTATACTTGGACCAGCCATGAATATACCATCAATTTCTTCTCTAAGGCCTATTCATGTGTGTCCACTCTGACCTTCCATGATAGTAACCGTCAATGCGCAATTGCTACCTATCATACCAAGATTACTGTGCCTGGCGCACCATCCAAACCCAAGGTACCTTCAGATTACAACCTTGTCAACTGGCTGGGTAAGACCCTTGCCTTGATATCAATCCTTGACCTGCTCCACACATCCCCCCAACAAAAGGAACTCCTTGAAAAATCTTTGAAAGAGTCCAATGTTTTGACCGGCATTGACACTAACCAGTTTTAGGCCATGATGGGGCACTTTTCTGTGTCCCAGCATGTCACTTTTTCAAAAGATGATGTTCCACATGACTGGCTTGGCCATAATGACCCTCTCCATCTCAAAGTCTTTGTCCATAATGCCAAAATTTAGCAAGTCATGATAGACGGTGGAGCAGGACTTAACATCTGTACTTTAAAGGTCATTCTTGATCTTGATGACATGTAACTGATTAAATGGTTGACTATATTAAGTTGAAGATAATGCAAGACATTAAATCAGTTAATGGTTTGTATTTTCATTGATGTCAACTTGATATCATCTGTATGGTCATATACATAATGCCAAAGACTTCAGAGAATCAATGGAATAAAGGTTATTCTTTTAGCAATGCATAAAAGTCAAGTATTCACTAAGTGACAAACTACACCGGCGGAGTGCACACCATCGGTAAAGACAGAGATAAATTCATAGTGATGCCCGATGAGAAGAAGATAGTGTTGTCTGATGAAGCAGAATCAAAGGATTCTTGAGAAGCAGAACACAGTGTTTTCCAATGAGCAAGATCCAATGATGCCTGATGGATGGAGATCCCAAAGCTAACAGAAGCAACACCGACAAAACTGGCAATTGTCACTGGCGACGAACTACAGAGTTGACCGATAGAATAGAGAGATCAGAAAATGACAAAATATCTAGCTAGCAAAGCTAAAGGATAGACTTAACTAGTTGTTTTATTTGTTTTATTCGACCATAGTTAAGTAAGTGATTTGTACAGCTGGAAAGAAGATAACTATGAGATAAATCAGGAGTTAAAGCCGCAAATCAATTTGGCTAGATTGTTTTTCACGATAAGAATCAAGAATCAAGAACCTAGAATTAAGGAACATCATGTCTATATAAGAGACAAGCATAATTCACTTCAAAAATGTGAGAAGCAATCAGAGACACAGGGGAGTGAACTGATAGAAGATGTTGAAGAGAAACTGATGAAGGATTAACTTCATGCAGTCCTAATCAATCAAGCTGAGGGAGAGCTAAAGAAATCTATAGACACCAACAAATAGAAAAGAACAGCATCACAGAGCAGAAAGAGTTAAAGTACAAATTAATTGTATTGATACATTGATCAGAAAGATATTGTAAGTAAATAGATCTAAAAATCTGCAATTTAGTTACATTAGAAACAGGTCATTTTATTTCAATTTAACCATTGAAGCATTAAGTCTCTTAACAGAGTAGGACTTAATAGTATTTTGTAATTGAGGTATATCCTAATAGATTACTAGAAGGTTGACTCATGATAGTAGCACCGGTCTTACCTAAAGCCTATTGACAGCCTAATAAGGAGGCTAATTCGAGGATGGTAGTAAGATTTGTATAAAGCCTATTGACAGTCATGAGACTGATTCAAGGATGGTGGTGTAGATGCCAGATACTAAGTGACAACCTATGTATAAAAATTCTCTAACAAGGTCTCACTTAACCTTGTGTTTGTAACCTTTAACAAGGTTGGCTCCTAACAGGGCTCATTCAGAAGAATGAAAATTTGGGGTACTGGTCCCAATGGTTTTTCCCTTAACAGGGTTTCCACGTTAAAATCCTTGTGTTATATGTGTATGGTTCATTACTTTATTGTTTTACATCCTACATATGCATTTATCAATTGACTAGTATACTCTGCATATTTACTGAGTATCGGTAAATACAATTTACTGCTTATCGGTTATCAAGGAGAATAAGGACAGACAAGGTAAACCGACAGACAGTTATTTGTTTCAAGTATTTCAA
>MU228090.1:1320238-1339667 GCA_018584345.1 Thuja plicata | reverse complement strand
GTTAGATATTTGTAAAATATTTGTTTGGCATTGTTGTCAAAGGGAGAGAATGTTTCCATATTATCATCAGAAACTATTCATTATCAGATTACTCCAAACAGGGAGAGATCATATCCAAAGGGAGAGAATCATTATCAGATTACTCCAAACAGGGAGAGATCATATCCAAAGGGAGAGAATCGATATAAAAGTTTCAAACAAAAGATAGAGACATCAAAGAAGCATAACAGTCAAAGAGAAAATTAACACCAACAGAGGTCACAACACATCAAAAGAAGAAAAAGGAAAGCTGCAAGAATCAAATCTAAGCTTACACAAAGCTTATCAGCGGTCAGACATTTTATCGATTATCAAAACAAACTATTTGGTAATTTGATGAATCTCAAACAATTGTATTTCATATTGTATTAGAAATAGTATAGTGTGATAATATAGTATGTTGCCATCAATGCCAAAGGGAGAGATTGATGACATGTAACTGATTATATGGTTGACTATATTAAGTTGAAGATAATGCAAGACATTAAATTAGTTAATGGTTTGTATTGTCATTGATGTCAACTTGATATCATATGTATGGTCATATACATAATGCCAAAGACTTCAAAGAATCAATGGAATAAAGGTTATGCTTTCAGCAATGCATAAAATTCAAGTATTCACTAAGTGACAGACTACACTAGCGGAGTGCACACCATCGGTAAAGACAAAGATAAAGTCACAGTGATGCCCGATGAGCAGAAGGTAGTGTTTCCTGATGAAGCAGAATCGAAGGATGCCCGATGAGCAGAACAAAGTGTTACCCGACAAGCAAGATCCAATGATGCCTGACAGATGGAGATCCTGAAGCTAACTGAAGCGACACCTATGGAACTAGCAGTTGTCACCGACGACGAACTGCAGAGTTGACCAACAAAATAGAGAGATTAGAAAATGAAAAAATATCTAGCTGGCAGAGCTAAAGGATAGACTTAACTAGTTGTTTTATTTGTTTTATTTGACCACAATTAAGTAAGTGATTTGTACAGTTGGCAAGAAGATAACTACAAGATAAATTAGGAGTTAAAGCCACAAATCAATTTGGCTGGATTGTTTTTAATGCCAAGAATCAAGAATCAAGAACCTAGAATTAAGGAACATCATGTCTATCTAAGAGACAAGCATAATTCACTTCAAAAATGTGAGAAACAATCAGATACATGGGGGAGTGAACTGATAGAAGATGCTGAAGAGAAACTGATGAAGGATTAACTTCATGTAGTCCTAATCAATCAAGCTGAGGGAGAGCTAAAGAATTCTGCAAATGCCGACGAATAGAAAAGAATAGCATCACAGAGTAGAAAGATTTAAAGTACAAAGGAATTGTGTTGATACATTGATCAGAAAGATATTGTAAGTAAATAGATTTGAAAATCTGCAATTCAGTTGCATTAGAAACAGGTCATTTTGTTTCAGTTTAACCATTGAAGCATTAAGTCTCTTAACAGAGTAGGACTTAATAGTCTTTTGTATTTGAGGTATATCCTAACAGATTACCAGAAGATTGACTCATGATAGTAGCACTGGTCTTACCTAAAGCCTATTGACAGTCTAAGAAGGAGGTTGATTCAAGGATGGTAGTAAGATTTACATAAATCCTATTGACAGTCATGAGACTGATTCAAGGATGGTAGCGTAGATGCCAGATACTAAGTGACAACCTATGTATAAAAATCCTCTAACAGGGTTGCACTTAACAGTGTGTTTGTAACCTTTAACAGGGTTGGCTCCTAACAGGGCTCACTTCAGAAGAGTGAAAATTTAGGGTACCAGTCCCAGTGGTTTTTCCCATAACAGGGTTTCCACGTTAAAATCCTTGTGTTATATGTGTAAGGTTCATTACTTTATTGTTTTACATTCTACATATGCATTTATGGATTGACTGGTATACTTTGCATATTTATTGAGTATCGGTAAATATAGTTTACTACTTATCGGCTATCAAGGAGAATAAGGATAGACAAGGTAAACCGATAGACAGTTATTTGTTTCAAGTATTTCAAAGGCATGCATCTTGTAGGGACTTAATAATTGCAGAAGTATTGATTGGTGGATTAAAATAGGATAAAAACTTGAGGCCACTGATTCACCCCCCCTCTTAGTTATTACTAACAGATCTTGGCTACAATGAGAGTGATATTGATCCCTCTAGGAGAATCACAATAAAGGCATATGATGACGCTGAATGTCCTTCCAAAGGAGTCATCATACTGCCCATCAGAATTGGTTCGGTTACTAAAAACACTTTGATGCAATTCCTGGATCTAGACTTGCCCTATAACATGATCTTAGGACGCTCATGGATCCATGCCATGATGGAGGTCCCCTCCATGTACCATCAATGTCTGAAGTTTTTTAACAATGGAGCTAAAATCACCATCCCAGGTGATCCCAACCCTTTCCAATTCAGTGCAAATCTAAGAGAAGGGCCCTCCCAATAGGTGCCTACCAACAACGAAGCTGCTCTATCCAATTCCTCCAAATATGTTGATGCAACCACCCTTGAAAAAATGGTCAAAGGAAAGATGAATATTGAAGATAAGGGTTGTGGAGAGTATACCATGGTGCAAGCCTCTCATATTGGGAAGCTCCCTCTTTCCCCGAAGTCTTATGGAAAACCTAAGTTATTGCAAGCACAACCACCCAAGACCACTTTAAAAGTTATTTCCTCGCCTACATTGACTAGGTGGGGAGGTTTGTACGAAGAACATATATATGACAATGCATCCAGCTAGATTTTCCAAGACAAACATAAACAAGAATAGGAGCCCACTAAGATACCCATTGAAAGATACAAGCCCAGGTTCACACTCATGCAGAAAAAAGGATATGATGGTCATAGTGGTCTTGGAGTACACAAGAAAGGAGTTGTTGAACCCATTGCTGCAAAAGCTCATCCCCTTCATCTCGGCATAAGATTCAAACCATTAAAAATTGTCTCTTCGAATGCCAAAATGGCCTCATGTGAAAACATGGAGGTTTCAAATGATGAAAAGGCATATGAGGTTCCCCATTCTCAGTGCACTACCAATTCCAATGAGTGGGAATGGACATCCTATTCCTCTAGTTCTTATGAGCTTGACCATTTCTTCTCTGAAGTCGATGACCTACCTATCATAGAAAAACATGTTAACACAATTCACCCTCTATTAGCCTATCCTGATCCTAGTCTAGAATTTTCTGGGATCCCAGTCCTAAACCTTCAGTGCATGAAGTCTCTGACTTTGAAGACACTGATATTTACTTCTTTACCTTTACATCTGGCCTTGAAAACATCTGCACCACTGATGATGACAACCCCCTAATTTACCATGAGCTTATTGATTGGGATGAGCAAGGATCACCTGTATCATCTTAAAATGGAAGCACTTCCATTTGGATGAGTTTAGCACCCTCATTTAGTATGTTTGCATAATAGATTTGCATTTTTACATGTTTAGGTGAAATTAGGGTTAGGAACTTATGGATCCTCCTAGATTTTTCCTCTCCATGGCTCTTCTTTCTAGTTAGGATGTATGTATTGGTCCTCCTAGGCCTCATCTTACTCTCTCTCTAGGCCTTTTAGGCCTTCTTAACACTCTTGACTCATTCCCCCACCTTCCTAGGTCCTCGATTGACCTGGGAGCCTTTCTGTCACATCCTGCTGACCTTTTTGAAAACTTAGGATAGGGCCGAGGTCGACCCTGTCCCCCAATAGGTTTTGGTTCCCATTTCTAGATCTGGAGCTCATCAGGGTTTGAAACTTGAAATAGGTCCCCGGGTTCAGATGCAGAAGTGTTTTCTCCGATATTCAAATTAATATGTTTTCTCCTTAATTGGAAAATGTGATTGGACCATGATTCGAGGTGAAATTTGAATTTGGATCCATCGCATTGCCCTTGGAGACCTATATTGATCATGAAATAAAATCAGGAAATTACATGATGGAATGATGAGGCAAGCAAGTAAGAGGATGATATAGAGGGATAAGCTAGGAGGACATATCATCATCTTCAATCAAAGCATTCTTCAAAGACAAGTTATTGTAGATCTTCATTGAAGCAAGAAGGCTTTCTTTTTTAGATCTACCATCTTCAACATTCAAGCATTCAAAGGACATTATCATGGGGTAGAAATTATAGATTGTGAGTTCATAGGAATGCTTTAGCCTTGGGGGCTTGGTATGCTTTCTTTATCATATTCAAATCTATGCATTGCTTTCTCCTTTCCATGTTATGTTAGGATTGTTAATCTAGAAGATTAGATCTTGATATTGCATGTTCAAAAGACTCTTTCCAAAGAGAAACACACACAATATACATTCTATATACTTGGCTATTCATGGAGGTGGAAACTACCAAAATGGGGGTTTTACTAAGGCAAAACCCTATATAGCCACCCAAAAACCCCCTTTTTAGATATTTGCAAGTGCATGATAGAGGATTCGAGGCCAGATCTGGATACCCTTTTCAGATTTCTTTCAGACTGTGTGAACAGGGACGCTTTCAGATCTGTGCAAAGAGCATTGGAAAAAGTGGTACAGGGTCGACCTTTTTCATAATATGACATCGAAATGGAAAAATATTTCTGGGTTTTGTCCATCTTTGTGCTTCGGTTCGGTATCAACTATTAGAATCTCCAAAAATAGTCTGCAGAACTCAGAAAATGAGTTTTTCTAGATCTTCTATGTCATGAGGTAGGCATCTTATCACATCATTCTTTACATGCTCTTTTCCATCCTTTTGATCAATATAATTAAACGTAATATCTTGAATTTGGACATAGGATTTTCCTTCATTATACAAATCTTATTTAGGAGATCTAGGGCATTCAAAAGCCTCCAAATTTAGATCTTACATCACCGAGCTTGGATTGCTTCAAAAATGATGAAGCAATAGTAGAATTCTTTGAGCCCTGAGAGGGCATGCCATCTGGCGACCACAAAGAAGGGTTCTCCATTGACCTAGTTGCTACAACATATTTTGTGGACTCAATACCATCTTCCAGTCATAAAATTGAAAATGATAAAATCAAAAAAGAAAAAAATAAAAAGAATAGGTCATCTAGTGAAAACCAAAAGGCACTAGTTGACCATGTAAAAGTAAAAACAAAGGAGGTATCTGAGGGTGAAAACCTCTCTGAGGTGCCTGAGGATGGAATATTGGACATACCCCCTCCAAAGGAGAAGTTGCATTACTCATTGAAATGACCAAGGAAATCAACTTGGGAACTCCAAACAACCCCAAGATCATGCACTTTGCGGCATCACTCTCACCAGAAGAGAAGGATGAATTTGTCAAATTCTTCCTTGAGTGCTAGATTAATTTTGCCTAGTCCTATGCTAACATGCCTAGCTTGGATCCTAAGTTAGTTATTCACCACCTTCCTCTGAAGCTAGGTGTGAAGCCAGTCAAATAGAAGCTAAGAAAAATGCATCCCCAAATAGCTCTACTAGTAAAATAAGAATTGAAGAAGCTATTGGATGCTGGTTTTATTAGACCTATAGATTACACAGACTAGATTTCCAATCTGGTACCTATTAGCAAGCACGCTGGGGGCATACAGATATGCACTAATTTTTGTGATCTAAATAAGGCATGCCCTAAAGATGATTTTCCTCTGTCCAACATCGACATCATTGTCAACATGACTATAGGCTATGAGATGTTTTCACTGATAGATGGATTCTCTGGTTACAACCAAATTCAGATTGCTCCTGAAGATCAACCCAAGATAGCTTTCACATGTCATTGGGGAACCTATTGTTGAATGTCATGCCCTTCAGCCTCAAGAACGCAGGAGCCACTTATCAATGAGAAATGACCACAATCTTCCATGACTTAATGCACATCTTGATGGACAATTATGTTTATGACCTCCTCTGCAAATCTACAACCAGGAAAGATCACTTGATTATTCTAGCCAAAATATTTGAAATAATGGAAGGATATAAGCTCTGCTTATATCCTAAAAAGTGTGTTTTTGGAGTTGTTTCTTAAAAATCCTAGGCTATATCATCTCTCAATGAGGTATTGAAGTGGACCTTGAAAATGTGCAAGCCATTTTATAAATGTCTCAGCCAAACACTCTAAGGAAGCTGAGAAGTCTAATAGGGAAACTACAATATATCTGTCAGTTTATTACACAAATCACAGATAAATTCCAGTCATTTCAAAATTTGTTGTATAAAGGTGTGACTTTCCATTGGAATGAAAAATGTGAGCACTCATTCCAACAACTGAAAGATTATCTATTACATCCACCAATCTTGATGCATCCTATTCCAGGGAAGCCCTTTATCTTGTACATTTCTGCCACATAAATTGCATTGGGTGCTCTTCTTGCACAACATGATGAACAAGGGTGAGAAAGAGCTATTTATTACATTAGTAGAAAACTAGTTGGATATGAATTAAACTACTCACTCATTGAATGAGCTTGTCTTGCTATGGTTTTTGCAACACAGAAGTTAATACATTACATGCTACACCAGAAAACCATGCTTGTGTCCCGGATTGATCCATTGAAGTATATTTTAGGCAAAGCGGCTCTCAAAGGTCACATATCCAAATGGGTCATTCTCCTGAGTGAGTTTGACATAGAGTATGTAGATAGAAAAGCAATAAAAGGCCAGGTGCTAGCAGATCAGCTTGCAGAGGCACCAGTTCCTGATGATCACCTGTTGCTTTCAGAATTTCCAGATGATTCCATTTTCGCATTTAGTGACTCCAATTAATGGCAACTCTATTTTGATGGCTCACACACTAGGCATGGATCAGGGGTGGGCATCATGTTTGTCACCCCACAAGGCGATATCATACCAAAATCTTACAAAATTGCCTTTGCATGCACCAACAACATAGCCAACTATGAAGCACTAGTCACTGGACTAAAACTTGTTATTCAATGGAAATTCTAGCACCTAAAGGTGTATGGTGATTTTCAATTTGTCATCCAACAGGTCACTGATGACTATAAAACTAAGGATGAAAAGCTAGTACCTTACAAATAGTTGGATGACTTTCTCAAGGAGCAATTTGTCACAATCAATTTCCACCAACTTCCTCAGATACATAACAAATAGGCAGATGCTATGGAAACTATTTCATCTATGATTGACATGATGAATAATGAAGCGAGATGTGAATTTCTTGTTGAGCAGTTGTTGCTTCTAGCTTTCAACAATCTGCAATCTGAGCTCATGTGTGACATTGTTGGTCCTAATTCCCCTTGGTATCAAGATGTTTACAATTACCTACATGCCTAGATCTTACCCCTTCCCTATCCCAGAATAAATGTTGTGCTCTTATCTGTCAAGCCTCTTGTTATGTCATCATCAATGATACCCTTTATAGGAGATCCTATGACCAAACCCTCCTCAGATTCCTCGATTCGCAAGAGGATGACACTGCTTTACATGAGGTCCACGATGGTATTTGTGGTGGACATTTCAATGGTTTGAGTCTTGCCAAGAAGTTGGTCCGAGTAGGATATTATTGGCCCACCATGGAGCAAGATGCTCATAAATTAGCTAAGAAATGTTACAAGTGCTAGATTCATGGAAATTTGATTCATGCTCCAGCACAGGGTCTACAACTAGTGGTTTCTCCATGGCCCTTTTCTCAATGGGCATTTGATATTGTAGGGAAAATTACACCCCTATCTTCTGATGGCCACAAGTACATCATCACTACCACTGAGTACTTTACCAAATGGGTGGAAGCTATCCCTATGACATACATCACCAACAAGAAAATCTCTAGATTCATCCTGAACTATATTATTTTCCACTACGGAGTTCCTTTGGCCATCATTACTGACCATGGTAGCCCATTCTAGAACAAAGATGTTACAAAGCTTTGTGAGAAATTCAAAATTCATCATGGATTTTATAGCATCTACTATCCACAAGGCAACAGCCAAGTAGAGGCATCTAACAAAACAATCATTAAGATCCTGCAAAAGACTGTCAATGATGCTGGTCGCGATTGGCACCTGCCACTAAATCTAGCTCTATGGGCCTACAGAACCAGCATTCACACCCTAGTGGTGCTACTCCATACTCTCTAGTCTATGGCGCTGAGGCCATACTACCTCTCGAGGTTGAAATACCATCACTAAGAGTATCCTTACAAGGAATTTTTTATGATGAGTAGTACAGAGTTTCCAGATTGCATGAGCTCGAAATGCTTGATGAGCAGAGACAAACCGCCTTGGTACACTTGCAAGCCTACCAAAACTGTCTCAAACAGAGTTACAACAAGAAAGTCTGAGCTTTCCATTTTAAGATTGGAGACTTGGTTCTAAAGATGAATTACAAAACCCAACCACACAGAGAAAAGGCTAGGAAATTTGAGCCAAATTGTGATGACCCTTATATAGTCATAGCATCATATGGGTCTGGAGTGTATTAGCTTGCAACACCAGAGGGAGAACCATTGCCTAAAACACTGAATAACATGCACCTCCATAAGTATTATGCATGATCCTAGAAAAAGTACAAAAAAATTGCAAAAAAATATTTAAAAAGTACAAAAAAATTGCAAAAATTTCTAAAAAATAGCAAAAAATCAAAAAAGAGAAAAAAGAAAAAAAATCAAAAAGAGAAAAAAATGGTTGCCTTGATGAAAACCTAGTAAATAGGCATCTTGGCATGCAAAAATAGAAATCAAGAGAAAAATCCCGTCCAAAGTGAAAACCTGGCAAACAGGCGCCATTCGTAGTAAGTTGTTGCTCCAATGTCTATCATGATTCCACCTGGTATCCCGATGTCCTTTCCTGATCACATCTTTCAATTTGCATCGATCCTAGTTCCCCTTTATGGTTGTAAATTTTTGATCTCTTTTGTCTTCCCCTTGGTGCACCCAATCTATCTGTCTCTTTGGCCTCTGTACATAGTCTCTCTTCTGTCTCGGGGCAGATTCCTAGCACTGAGCGTCTTTGAATTTGAATTCAAACTGGGGGAAGGACCTTGAATGTAGTTTATCCATGAGATTCCTTGCCTATCTAATTGGAGCTAACAACTTGTAAATATATTAATGACCTGAAAAAATCCTAAAAAATCCAAATAAGCACCCCAAAATTCCAAAAAAATCAAATAATGTCCTGAAAAAATCTCTAAAAATCAAATACAATCCTAAATTTTTTTTCTAAAAATCAAATATGATGTTGAAAAAACCCTAAAAATCATACAAAGTCTTGAAAAAAAATCATCACAAAAAAATTCAAATATCTCAAAAAACCTAAAAATTGCAAAATCTCTTGAAAAATCTGCAATAAATTTGTACATACTTGTCTTCTTTTTGTGAATCGATCATCATGTTTGTAGACATCAGTGGCACATGTATCATTCTATGCTTAATGAAATCATGTTCTCACAAATGTGATCCAAATCATCATGACTCAACACTCAATCAGGTTGGACCTATTCCATCTTTCGATCTTTCCTATCAATCAATCTGTCTAAGCTATCAATCAATTATAAAATCTGTCAATTTGCAATCTAAGATATCAATCAACGAACATTTAATGCAAGTAACAAAAGATCAGAATGGTTGTTGGCTCACATTGTTCCAGTGAGTGTTTTTTATTTTATTTTTTTTATCATGTTCCTATGCTACTCAATGATATTATCTGAACTTATGAGAGTAGTCAGGATGGTTCATGACCAGTTGTTTTCTCTTTATCTTTTTCTACCTGTTTGATGGTCTCATGAAATTTTGGGGCATGTCTGCTACATTCTTTCAAGATGGACAAGATCATCCTCTGTATGCATCATGTTTGTCCACAGAAAAAGGATGCCTTTCTTGCTCTGTCTTTTGTGCCAATATGTGCCGCATCCGCTCTTGCAATATCAAAATAAGCTCTTATAACACAATTTCACTTTTGAAAGCCAACATCTTTCTACTAACATTTCTTCATCTAATTTCTTCTTTCTACTAATAATTCTTCAGTCATTCCTTGCTGTCACCTTGGTCTAGTACTCTGGCATATCAAAAACAAGTGCATCCTGCATACATGCATTCATAAATAGAAAAAAAAAACATGTGCATTTGACATTCATTCATACATGAGAAAAATTTCAAAAATACATTTACATTTTGCATTCATACATTTCAAACAAGAAAAAAGACAAAAACAATGCTTGCATCCATAACATATATTATTTCGTAACAAAGGCAATACATTGCAATATATAAGCATCATCATATAGCAAGAAAGTAAAGCACATACATAAGCATCCATCTTGTGCATCATAAAGTAGCTTCATATCATATCATATCATATATGTGTGTGTGTGTGTGTGTGTGTCTCAAAGAGTATCAGAGTACAAAAATCTAGGTGTCTGTATACACTGAGTCCCACAGGCTCATAATCTATCACATGTCTATCAAAAGTGTCCCTCTGCTAGAGAGAACCTCATGTCAACCCCCACTCTCTCAGTCCTCCTGATCCCTATCCTATATGGAATATGAGGCTCCCCCTGTCTAATGCCCTCTCTGTCCTGATCTAGGTGGCACCCTCGGTCCCAGCACTCCCCCGCTACTCTTTGTCCTACAAGAATGCGATCTGTTGGATGATTCTTTGTAACTCGGTGCCCACTGATCTCATGGCACATCTCCCTCATACACATCTCACCAGTACCTCTTCTCCTCCCAAGAATCCCCTACCATCCCTGCAATATCACACACACCTACATCTCTAATGGTACTAATGAACTGGTGTGACTCCTCCTCCGCCCACTATGCCCTGGCCATAGCTGCATCCCTCTTTGTTGTCAACCTATCCATCTATGATGTGACCGATGATCGGTCGACAATCCACAATGATCACTCAACAACCCATGATGCGCGATCTCTAGCCCATGCAACTCTATCAGTGTCTCTCTCCAATGCCAGTCAATCTATCTGGCTCATAAACTCTGTGATGTGTTGTCTCTGCTCCTCCAACTTGTCATCAGGACCCTATATGTCATTCCCATGTGGTGGATCATCCCTATCCTCATACATCTACATCGACATATCACCGAGATCCCTTTCATCATCTGAATCCTCCTCCTCACTCTCCTCATCATCCTCATCTTCCTTGTCTGACTCCTCCTCCTCATCCTCCTCATCCTCGTCCTCCTCCTTGATGCTCTCATCTCTGGGCATCTGCACTCTCGGTACTGCCACATCTAGATCTGTCAAAGGAATAAGCATGTTCTCAGCAAACCATCTATCATACCCCTATGTAGTCCCTACATATGCAATATATTCACCTGCTCCACACTATCTAGGTTTTAACTGCTCAAACTCAGCATATGCCACCTAAGGCCTGAGAATTGCACCCTATGTCTTGGCCTCAACCCTCGATCAAGCGAACAATATTGTACTAGTCGGTACTCCCTACCTCTCTCCAAACTGCCTCTGGACTCTCTCTGGTAGCTGAATCTCAATGACCATGTGACCCATGATGAACCTTCCAATGAGTTATCTCTCATGTCTATAGTAAGGAAGGTGATCCATGTCATCATCCCATCTGGGGCAATCTCTGTACGGTCGCCAAGTAAAATCTCTAAGAAGATCTATCTCATGACAAAAATGTAATGTATATCCCAGTGGCCCATGTGCAAGTGCCCCCTGATAATAGTAGACGTATGGGATATCTAGTTGTACAACCCTCTAATAAATGGGTTGGAACACAACTATGTTCTCGTATGCCCACACCTATAGTAGTGTGATCCCACTGTTGATCGATAGTCCTCCCTTGTATGCCAACTGGTGGAGCTGATAGTATGTCATTGCTAACATGCATGGACCCAACACAAACATTGTCCCCTCTATTATCATCTTCTTCAGGACCCTCCCCCAACCAATAGGGAATCTATGGCCTCATCTGTCATGTACTAATAGGCATGCGATCACCCCGCATATAACTGTAATCAATCTGTCATGCTGCCTAGCAACTGTCTCCCATCGAATCTCGCAGTCCTAGATGTCCAAATCCTCATCATCACTGTCAATGATCTAGTGCTAATCTCCTTATCATGGGGTCATACTCTACTATCTCTTCATGTATGGGAATCCTAAGGATGCATCACATCCTCTAATGTCATGGTCACCTCCCCAATCAGCAGGTGGAATGAGCTAGTCTCTGAGTGCCACCGCTCAGCCAATGCTATGATCAAACCCTAATTTTACCTAATCTTGGGCATATATGTGATGTAATACAACCCTAGCAAGGCTAGGATCTATCTCTCATGACTACTCAATCGATGTCGTATGTCCAAACACGCTGGTCTTCTCTCCTATGTCTATGGAACTGCAAGCTCCTCTTGCGATCACCAAGCACCTTTGGTCAACTTTCTATACTTTATGTTCCTTGTTGACCAACCTAGGACCTAGTTTGACCAACTTTGACCTAATTTTGACCTTATCCTAGGGTTTTGACCTGTTTAGGGAAGTTTAGGGTGGTTTACGAACCCCCAGACCCTATTTGCAGACCCTTCTAACCATCTGCGTAGGTTGGCTTACCACATGCGCAGAATGGCTTACTACCTGCGCTGGCTACACGGGTGGTCATCCTACCTATGCTTGCTACATAGTTGGGCATGTGACCTACACAGGTGGGCACATGACTTGCATAGGTGGTACGTGTGGACCCCTTGATGGCCCTGTTTGACCCCTAAAACCACCTAGAAATGTGTGAAACCTTAGAAAACACTGAGGGGCTCAGATGTACTCACCTCGGGTCACGTGTCATCCAGCCATGTGTAGCTATACACTAGTTCCCCAAGCTAATTCTCCATTGGCACACGATCCATCCTCTTTGCTCCAGAGCTCAATTCTTCCAAATGTGAGAGTGAAAATGAGCTCCAAAACCCTTTCCAAGCCCTTTTGTAGCCTCTTGGTTTCCTAGATGGACGTGCAAACCTTGTGTTTTGTATTGGTCATGATGCTTTTGGAAATCTGAACCTCATATCTTTTGTATTTGACCTCCAATTTTTTATCTGATCATTGTTGTGGATCCGTCCCAGCATTGTCGACAAATCGACCTATCATTTGCATTTTTTGAACGATTTCTCAAGGGGGCACCTATGTATCCCACTATCACTAGGGCATGTTTTAATGCTATTTTCTTTAGGATTCTTTGACACAATTCTCATAATCACATTATATCAAAGAGGGGAAAAATATAGAAACCTAAAAATGGTTCGAGCCTGCTGGTCTATGTGTTTTAACATTTTTAGCATCAAAATTGAAACATTGTTTTGTGACCTGATTATTCCTCTATGTTGCGCATATGATCTTTATTATATGGAGACATTGTATCTTTTGTCTATGATTGAATATTGCAAAATTGTTCAATTATTTACTAACATTTCTATTCTCTTTATCAAATCGATCATTTTCCTAATCAATTTTGATCAACCCTAAACCAATCCTATTCGATCCTAAATCGATCCTATGTGATCCTAAACCATTCCAAACCTTCCTAAATCATTTCAAACCCATCCTATTCTATTACTAATCACTTTCATAATTTTTTGGAATTATTCCAACCATTCTAGGGCATTCTCCAAGATCATCAATGCCTAATTAACCTCATTTCCAAACTGATCAAAACCCTATTTAAATTTGATCAATCTTATCATCATTTCAAGATAATTGTCCAAGTTCATCGATGCTTCGTATCTCCTTAATCATCTATTTGAAAACATTGTCAAATATCATCAGTGTTATCACTATCAATCTATCAATATCAATTCAATAGTGTTGTCCATGTTCATCAATACTATTTCTAATTATTATTATTTTGGGAACATTCTCCAAGATCATCAATGTTTCCCCATTTCAATTTCAATCCTATGACACCATCAAAGTTCATTGGCGCTTTTCAATCATTTCCAAACATCATTATGCGGGCGCATTGTCAAAGCTCATCGATGCCTCGTGATTTCCTAAACTATTTCGGAACCCTCAGAATTGATCCTAAACCTTATCAATATCATCAAAATCATTTCAATTTGATATTAACACCTTCAATTTGATCAATAATCCACTAATTTCCCCCTTGGGATGAATAACCCATAGTTTATCCCTAGGTCCTAATTGAATAAATAAATAGACTTTATTTATACCCTTTTCCCTAAGTCTGAACAGTTAATTAATTTTTATTAATTAATTGGGTAATTTTAATTTATGAGATTTTCATAATTTCATAAAATATAATTATGTATTTGTGAGTAATATTGAGAATATTGAATTATTAAATGGCTTAATGATCCTAATCCTACCTAATTACCATATCCCTTAATTGAGGATTCACATCCCTATTAAAGGTGCTTCATGAATATTCTCAATATCTCCTTATTTGATCTCCCCCATATCGCGCTTCCTAACATCCTACCAACCAAAATCTACATTTATGCATAGATTTTGTGCAATCTCACCTAAATGACTCTCATTTATATAAAATTGGATGCATTTCATTCTTTCAAGGTTAGACCACTATCTTCTAGTATTCTCGTTGCAAACTTGTGCTTTCAAAATTCTTTGTGCAATCTTGTTATTGTCAAAGAGCCACATCAAATCTAATTATGGAGAAGAAAGAAGGGCATGGGAGTTTCATTTGAAGGGGGTTCTTATATTTTTTATGCTTTACATTTGTGAACTCTTGTTTTGAATGGCTTTCATGATATATTAGATAGGTTAGCATCTTATTTAGGGTTTGTGGTCTCCTAGATATGCTCTACTGCCTTTTTCTGGTCTTATAGTATGTTATGTTAAAAGATTAAGACATGAATTGTTAAGTGTTATTCAAATATATAGTAAAGGTTATGAGGTTACCTTTAGTAAATCTAGATGTGAAACCAGTAAAAGAAACACTAGGAGCTTGTTGCTAAAGGTGTTAGAATAATGGAAAATTTTACTACGTAAGTAATAATAGTCAATGTAACTATTTGATGGTACAAATATGTGAACTTGAAAATGAATATTAAAGGAAGGAAAAATAAGATAAGATTTGGGAAAAGATGTTTGAAGAAGAACATGATCAGATAGAGGAAAGACAAACATCAAAGCTAGTATTAGAATTTATTGAAACAAATGCAAAGAATTAGACAGAGGAAAGACAAACATTGAAGTTGGTATCAAAATTGACTGAAATAGATGCAAATAAATTGAAGGGTGAGTTAAAAGATACAAAACATCACATTGACAAGGAGCCAAAAGGTAATATCAAGAATAAAATCTTAGCAGAACATAGAAAGAAAAATAGAAGAAACAGATCTAGGGACAAATCTATGATGAAAAAATTTAAGAGTAAAGCTAATCTGGCTCATAATATAAAAGAACTCAAGAGTTCCCCTTCTTTTGTACAAAGAAGGTATTTTTTCATTTTTTTGGTAGATATTTTCTCATAGTAAGTATGGTCATAGAGCTAGTGACTGTAAAAGTTGTATCAAAAGTCAATCAGTAAATATAAAATGGTACTTTTGCAACAAGTGTGGACATATGGAAACTAAGTGTAGGAGAAAGATAAAAATGGTTGTATGGATGAATATTTTGTCAAATATGCTAAAACTATCAATGGACACTGCTACATTTGTTAGATACATGGACACAAATCATTTGAATCCAAGATACATATGAATGTTGGAAGAAGTAATAACATGGTAAATGAAGGAAGACCACAAGGTGGTCTAGTTCTTACATCTGCAATAGAATTGGTCTTATTGCAAAGTTATAGAGAAGAAGAATTAAAGAAAAAATTGTATCAGTAAAGAAGATCAATGTTAGTAAAGAGAGTGAAGAGATGCATAAGTTCTGGGTACTTTTGCAATAATTGTGGACATATGGAAACTAAGTGTAGGAGAAAGATAAAAATGGTTGTATAGAAGACCATTTTTTCAAATATGCTAAAACTTTCAATGGACACTACAACATTTGTATGATGCATGGACACAAATCTTTTGAATGCAAGATAAAACTATTAATGGACATTGTTACATTTTTAAGATGCATGTACACAAATATTTTGACTGCAAGATAAATAGGAATGTTGGAAGAAATAATAACATGGTAAATGGTCAAAGACCACAAGGTGGTTTGGTTATTACAGTTGTAATAGAATTGGTCTTATTGAAAATTTCTAGAGAAGAAGAATTGAATAAAATATTGTAGCGATAAAGAAGATCAATTCTAGTAAAGAGAAGGAAGAGATGCATAAGTTCTAGGTAAAAGAATCAATAAAGGTAGATGAAAGTCTTGAGGATGGATCTGCACCCTCTAGTAGTGTTGACTATTTCTTCTAATTGAAAGACAATAAATGGGTTGAGGGGGAGAACCAAATTGCAAAATCCTTTTCCACCCCTCTGTTAGGTACTGAGATACTCTCAGTATCAGAGGTCCAGATATTTTTCTTTTCTATAGTTGAAAAATGTCAAAATATTTATTAAATAAGATGAAAGTGTTTTTCAGAAAAGTAGATATGTCAGGTTCCCAAAATGGCAAGAATACTAGATGTTTTCCAGACTAAAAAGATTTTATCTTTTTTTAACAACTTCATCTCTTGAAATTGAATAAATTATGAATGGTATAAGAGTCTTTCGAGAAATATACATATTTCTAAAAAATACTATTTGAATACATTACAACCAGGTTAGACTTTAGAAATATGGTATTTTGATTAACTTAGCTTTTAAATTCTTTTTAAGTTTATGATTTTATTTTAAACCTAAGAATGTATATTAAAACTTTGTATTTTTATTATAAAAGTATATATAATACCTGGTACGGAGGTTTTCATTTTATTCCTTTTATTCACAATAGATCACCTCAATTTAAAAATGAGATATAATTATGAATTGAGCCATTAGGTCAAGAATATTAGACCTATAACCTATGTTTTTGTGTAAATAATATGTTATGATAAACAATTTCATCAAATACTAGTGCTTGGTTTAAAGCCTTACATTCAAGAATATGGAATTCAATGTTTATCTTTTATTAATCATTTTGGTGAAGATCTGTTAGGCACAAAGAAGATGAGTACAACTAAGAGAGGGGGGGTGAATCAATTGTACTCATAGTTATTAAAACTTTAACAATTGAATTATTTACAGATCTGAAAGATAAAATAGTAATGCAAGATCCATAATACACAAATCACAACACCAGATTTGTTCATGAGGAAACCTGGAGAAGGGAAAACCCTGGTGGGAGTCAAACCCACAAGATAAATGTACTCTTCTAAAATTAATACTTAGTTAAGAGAAAATAAGAACAAATAAGAATGCACTTGCATCCACAAACCCACTTCTTAGAGCTCACTGCTCACAATACAATGATTTGGCCCTTAGTTAGGTTCACCAATCAATCACTAATAAAAATTACAAAGGATGGAAAAATTAGCCAATACAACTTAACTGAATTATATCATCTCCTATTACAATAGAGTTCTAATGAAGTATAATTTATTCCTCATTTGCATATTTCAAACATCTCTCTCTACACTTTCCACACCACACATTACAATCACAAATGACTTCATATATATATATATTACAATGAATGACAACAACAAGGTCGTCCAAGGCCTATACAAATTAATTATATAGATATTAAGCTCAAACAAAAAAGAAATCCAAATCAAGTTAGATAGGACTTAGATAGGACTCAAATCATAATCCAAGAACATGCAACAACATCGCCAAATCCACACCACAAATTGCAACACGTTACTTCATCAAGCCAACTAAGACCTAAATGAAAAAACACCAACACGCTCAACAAATCACCAAATGCGATTACCTTGATCAATGATAACCAACAAAATGGTCATAACATGATCCAAGAACACCAACAAGAAGCGTGAAAATCCTCTCAAACATCTCAACCTCACTCATCTCTGTATTGTTCATCATGAACATTGAACACTGAACTCTGTCACATCAAAAAGATATATTGTTGAACTCTAAATCATGAACAACACAAGTTGAGAAAAAATGATTAAGCTCCAAAGAATCCACCAAATTCTAATCCATTGAATCAACCAAACTGATCCATACTGAAGTGAAAAATTAACCTCTAAAACATCCTAAATAATAGGAACACTAAAATACTAGCACTCGATAAATCAATCATAACCAACTCCAATAGTCATGTGATGCTCTGTAAGTTGACCATAATCAAATACAAACATATCTAAACCATCACATATCATCACAACATAATATCAACAATATATCACATGAATCAACATAAATCATCCCAACTGAACAAAACACACTGTCTACAATAGAAATAGTATGTTGACATCAATGAAAAGACATTAATGTCAGCACACATAGATAAGGTATAATAAAAAATCTCTGACATGCTCAAAAATATTCCAACAATATCCTCCTTTGGCATTGATGGCAACATATGAAGTGAAAAAATGATCAACACACAATGATAATATATCCACCTGATCACTCTAAATATCGAGCTGCAAAACTCTTAACACAACTTTTTTTTCGCACAATCTTCTCCCCCTTTGACAACAATGAAAAAGGACCAAATACATCAAAATAAATAAACTCACCTCAAAATGTTGTACAAAATTTACAGTATCAATCCATAAGATCCTCAAGACTTCTCCCCCTAAGGAGTAGTCTCCAACTCATCAATCCAAGGAATGATATTCTGATAATATTATAGACTGATGTAATCCTTAGCAATAACCCAAGCTTATGTCTGAGATAGTCAAATGTATACTTTGGAAAATTCTTTGTAAAGATATCAACAATATGTTAGAATACTTTAGGGATAACTGAGAGGGGGGGGGGTGGATCAGTTATCAGCAATTTTAAATCTTTATCTTAAACTTATTAATCCAGTTTGATACAAAGTAAATGCACATACAGATAACACATTACACAACACATCAATTTGGTTATGGGGAAACCAAATGGTAAAAACCCCAGTGGGAATTAGTACCCACAAAGAACTATACTTTTTATAGTGATCCCTGTTAAAATATCTTCCAACCCTGTTAGGAGTTGTACATTACAATACAGTAGTATAGTGACCTGATTAAGGGTCAGACCCTGTTAGGAGTCTTTTACAATAACCCTATTAGGGGTGGTGGACTCACTATCCAAGTGGTGAAGGCTACAACCTTTTGGTTATTTGATACACACTGTATCAACAAGGTGAACTGTTGTTTGTGACACTGCTTGTCTGATCAGTTCCTTTTATGTGCCGATGCTTTAACCTCTTGTAAAGAACTACAATAATCTTCTCTGTGTTTTGAAATCTTCTACTTCAATATCTATATTATCAACATATGATAAATATAGCTCTACTGCTTTAACACTCTGCTCTGCTTTTCTAATCTCTGGCTTTCGCAACTCTTCTTATTACAAATGACCTTCTATAAGTAC
>MU228090.1:1297541-1317833 GCA_018584345.1 Thuja plicata | reverse complement strand
TTGTTTCTAAAAATCCATTTTGTTCCAATCACATTTTTATCACTTGGTCTAGGAACCAATTCCCATGTGTCATTCTTGATTATCTGATCTAGTTCTTCTTTCATTGCATTTTTCCAATCAGAATCATGACAAGCATCTTCAACACTTAATGGTTTAATCTATGAGAGTAAACATACCTCTTCATCCACTGTTAGATTCTTTGCTTTTGATCTCGTCAAAACACTGCTACTCTAATCTCCAATGATATCATTTTTAGAGTGGTATCTGGATGTAAACTTAGGAACCTTAGGATTGACATCTTCCTCTGTAATCTATGGTTCTTCATTGCATGAATCAGGGTCATTGCATGAGATATCAATGCAATCAAACATTTCTTCAATCATAGTATCTTTACTGTTAGGTCTGGGCTCTTCTTCAATCAAAGGTGCATAATCATAGTAACTCTCTTGAATCATAAACTTCTCATCAATCTTAACATATGTGCTTTCAATTATCTTCTTTAATCTCAAATTGAAACATCTATAAGCTTTTATTTTTGTAGAGTAACCAAGAAAAATACCTTCATCACTTCTAGCATCAAACTTGCCAATAATATCATCTCTCTTGATGTAGCACTTGCTGCCAAATATTTTGAAGTATTTTATTGTAGGTACATTACCAAACCAAATCTCATAGGGTTTCTTGTCCACGCCTGGTCTCAATTGGGTTCTATTGATAGTATATACTGTTGTGTTCACTGCATCACTCCAATAGGTGTGTGCCACTTTTCCTTCAATCATCATGGTGTGTGTTGTATCTAGTATAATCATGTTCCTCCTTTCTGCAATTCCATTTTTCTGAGGTGTTCTAGGGGCACTCAACTACCTTTTTATTCCATGTTCTTCATAGTAGTCATAAAACTGGTCAGAGGTGAATTCTCCTCCTCTATTTGATCTTAAACATTTCAGTTTTAGTCCAGATTCATTCTCAACCTTAGCTTTGAATATTTTGAACTTCTCAAAGGCTTCTGACTTTTCTTTTAAGAATGAAACCCACATCATCCTAGAAAAATCATCAACAAGAAAAATTAAGTACCTTTCACCATAGTATGATCTTGTTTGTGTAGGACCGCATAAATCTATATGCACTAAGTCCAAATTGTTTTCAACTAAGGTCTGCTTGCTTCTGAATGAACTCCTTACATGTTTACCCATAACACATTCCCTGCATATTGTGTCAACTAGTCTTGCAATGCTTGGTAGGTATCTAACTGCCTTAACATTACTTATCTTTACTATATTGTCAAAATTGATATGACATAGTCTCTTGTGCCATAACCAACTGTCATCTATTTTTGCAACAAAACAACTTACATCTGAATTGAGATGAAAAAAATTACCTTTTGTTTTAGAGCCTGATGTAATCATGTCTCCATCCTTGTTGCTAATAATGCACTTATTGTCTTTGAACTCCAAATGATAACCTTTATCAAGTAGCTGTCCAACACTCAAGAGATTATGGTGAAAACCATCAACATATAGATCATCATATGTCTTATTCTTTCCATCCAAGGTGATGGAACCTCTACCTATGATCGGTTTAGGAGTGTTATCTCCAAATCTAACCATACCACCTTTGTATTTTTCTAGATGAACAAATCTATCTTTGTCACCTGTCATGTGGTGTGAGCAACCACTATCAATGATCCAATCAGTTCTGACATCTGCTTTGGAAATTAAGGCTAATTCTTGTTATTCTTCTTTATCTGCAATGTCTATTTCTTCAAGCAACCTTTTCGTGTCTTTAAGGGCAATGAATCCAATTTCATCTTCTCCTGAATCTTCATTAGTTACACCTTCTTCAGCATGGTAACATTCCTTCCTATATTTAGGTTTGTAATCAGATCTCAACTTCTTGACTCTTGTGGGACACTTAGATGCAAAGTGACCAATCTTATTGCATGAAAAACACTTGAATGGAAGTTGTCCTTCATACTTTCCTTTTCCTTTCTTTTCTCTCTTAGCAATCATGGAAATTATTTCTTCTAGCTCTTCATTAGTTTCTTTATTCTCATTATGACTAGAAATGTGTGAGGATTTCTTACCATGGATTGAAGCTTTGAAGGCTGTTTCATTCTTAGGTTCAGTCTTCAATCTTGATATCTCAAATGCAGATATTTTGCTGATCAAAGTCTCTCTCTTGAAGTTTTGTGATAATTTCATAGTTTCCTCTAGAATACTGATCTTGTTATCATAGTCTGATGTCAAAGTAGTTAACAACTTATCCATTATATCTTCTTCTAAAATTTCTCCTCCATTGTTTCTGATTCCAGATACTGTTTCATTTATCCTCTGATTATAAGCTCTAATTTTCTCTTCAGGTAACATCTCAATGCTGTTGTATTTCTTCTTCCATGTCTTTCTGCGTGCATTCTTTGCTTGAACATCTCCTTCAAACATGTCTTCTAAATACTTCCATATGGTATATGCTTTGTCAATCTCCTTGATTTCGGAAAATTCACTGTCAGATAAGGCATTGATTAGGGCTTCTTTGGCAATTGCATTATTGGTAAATGTTTCCTTTTGTCTATTGATAGCATCCTCCTTTGCAAGGTCTTTCAGAGATGGAATTACAAATTCTTGTGTAGCAATATCAAAGATCTCAAAGCCAACACATTGTAGATGTGTTATCATTTTGTTCTTCCAATCCAGCTAGTTCTCTCCATCAAACTTAGGGCTCTCTTTTCTAAAGTATGCCATCTGATCTACCTTAATCTATTAGGCTTTCTCTCCAAGGCACTTGGCTCTGATACCAATTGTTAGAATACTTTAGGGATAACTGAGAGGGGGGGGTGAATCAGTTATCAACAACTTTAAATCTTTATCTTAAACTTATTAATCTAGTTTGATACAAAGTAAATGCACATACAGATAACACATTACACAACACATCAATTTGATTATGAGGAAACCAAATGGTAAAAACTCCAGTGGGAATTAATACCCACAAAGAACTATACTATTTATAGTGATCCCTGTTAAAAGATCTTCCAACCCTGTTAGGAGTTGTACATTACAATCTAGTAGTATAGTGACATGATTAAGGGTCAGACCTTGTTAGGAGTCTTTTACAATAACCCTATTAGGGGTGGTGGACTCACTATCCAAGTGGTGAAGGCTACAACCTTCTGGTTATTTGATACACACTGTATCAACAAGGTGAACTGTTGTTTATGACATTACTTGTCTGATCAATTCCTTTTATGCACCGATGATTTAACCTCTTGTAAAGAACTACAACAATCTTCTCTATGTTTTGAAAGCTTCTACTTCAATATCTATATTATCAACATATGATAAATATAGCTCTGCTGCTTTAACACTCTACTCTACTTTTCTAATCTCTGGCTTTCGCAACTCTTCTTATTACAAATGACCATCTATAAGTACATACACCAAGTATGAGATCATGGGACCTGTAGGACAACTCTTCTTAACATCCTTGTCAGCTCTACTAAGCACGCAAGCATAATTACAACCGTGCAAGTACTAACTGAATAGATGCGTCGCTTCACTAAGTCGGCTTCACCAATTTAACCATAACTTTGTAATATTCTTGAAATATGTTTGGCACATTTAGATTAATATCAAAAAATCATAACTCATCATGAATATACACACACATATCCTGAAGATAGGCGCAACTCGATCAACACGCTACATACATCGGCCTTAAACCGTTATTCCTCCAGAACTGTAACCGTCAATAACAGAATTACATATCTTTATTGAAAATTCATATCTGGGTTTGCGTGTATGAAAATAGCATAGTAAACATGTCAAAAACATGTATCTATCCATAGTAGTCTTCATGTCATCATATGGATAAGTACATACAGAAGTACTGTTGTGTACTATATGTTGTCATCAATGACAAACATACAATCAATCAACTATACAGAATCAAATCTCCAACACAATATGCTCCTTAGCAGATACTACTACAATTTTACTTCCTTACCACTGACTCTATCCCTCAAGAAATAATACTTAATATAAATATGCTTTGTCTTTGAATGTTGCACGAGGTTCCTTGAAATATTTATAGCACTTGAGTTATCATAGTAAATAACAATAGGTTCATCAATATTTATCCTCAAATCTAGGTCTAATCAAATATCTCTGACACACTCAACAATCTTCCAACAATCCCCCCCTTTTGCGTTGATGGAAATATATGAAGTGAAAAACTGATCAATGCACAAATATAATAGATCCACCATATCACTCTAAATATCTAGTTGCAAATTTCTCAACACAACTTTTTTTTACACAATCTTGTCCCCCTTTGACATTAATGGAAAAGGACCAAAGACATCAAAAGAAATAAACTCACCGCAAAATATTGTATAAAATTTACAGTATCAATCCATAAGATCCTCAAGATAGCTCACCCCTAAGGAGCAATCCCCAACTTATCAATCCATAGAATGATATTCTGATAATATTATGGATTGATGTCATCCGTAGTATCACCTGCACTAATACCAATTGTTAGGCCCAAAGAAGACAAGAACAACTAAGAGGGGGGGAGTGAATCAGTTGTACTCATGATTATTAAAACCTTAACAATTGAATCACTTACAGATATGAAAGATAAAATAATAATGAAAGATCCACAATACATAAATCACAACACTATATTTGTTCACAAGGAAACCCGGTTAAGGGAAACCCCCGGTGGGAGTCAAACCTAGAAGATAAATGTACTCTTCTAAATGTAGTGCTTAGTTAAGAGAAAATAAGAACAAAAAATAATGTGCTTGCATCCATAGGCCCACTACCTAGAGCACACTTCTCACAATACAATGATCTAGTCCTTAGTTGGGTTCACCAATCAATCACTGATAAAAATTACAAAGGGTGGACAAACTGTCCAATAAAATTGAGCTGAATTACAACATCTCCTATGCCAATAAAGTTCCAATGAAGTACAATTTCTTCCTCTGTTACAGATTACAAACATCTCTCTATGCACTTTCCACACCACACATCACAAACAAAAATGATTTCCCATTTATACATATTACAATGAATGACAACAACAATGTCGACCAAGACCTATACAAATAAATTATATGAATATTAATCTCAAAAAACAAAGTGATTGAAATCAAGTTAGCCAAGACTTAGATAGGACCCAAAATATCATCCATGAACACACAACAACATTTCCAAATTCATGCCATGAATTTCAACATGTTACTTCATCAAGTTGGCTAAGGCCTAAATGAAGAAACACCAAGACACTAAGAAAGTCACAAAATATGATTACCTCAATCAATGCTAACCAACAACAATAACACAATCCAAGAACACCATCAAGAAACATGAACATCCTATAAAACATCTCAACCTCACTCATCTTTGTATTGTTCATCATGAACACTGAACACTGAACTCTATCACATCAAAAAGATATCTTTCCAAACTCCAAATCATGAACAACACGAGTAGAGGAAACAACATTGAGCTCCAAAGCATCCACCAAATTTGTGTCCACTGAATCAACCAAAACAATCCATACCAAATAAAAAACCTAACCTTTGAAATATCTTGAACAACAAGAACACTGAAAGACTAGCACCCGATAAATCAATCATAACTAACTCCGACTGCCATGCAAAGCTCTACAAGCTAACCAAAATTAACTACAAACATATTTGAACCATCACATATAATCACAACATAAGATCAACAAAATATCACATGAATCTATTAGGATTAAGTAATATTGAGAGGGGGGTGAATCAATATTACAACACTTTAATTTCAAACTTAACAATTTCAAGGTTAACCATGCAATTACTGAAATACAAAGAACATACACATAAAATAAACAACTCATAACAGCATGATTTGTTAATGAGGAGATCTTTGCCAAGGAAAAATCCCAGTGAGGATGATACCCACAAATAATGCACTAAGAGTATAATTTCCATGTTAGGAGACCTAGCCCTTTTAGGAGCTGAATATTATATTTAGTGCAAATCCCTATTAAAGGATAGAAACCCTGTTAGAGGTATAAAAAGGAGCTCATTTCTCTTACAATGCAAAATTATCTTTATAAAGATTTATCAAAAAGTTAACTGTACAAGCCTCTGCTATGCTTAATTAGTCCCAGTTATAGCTCGCAACATCATCTGTCTGATTCTGACATCACAATGCATATATATATATATATATATATATATATATATATATATATATATATATACTCATCTCAAAACATCTTCACATATATACTCAATCTCATAACCTTTCCAATCGGCTCACAAAATGTATCCAATACACAATAAAATAGAAAATACATAGTCATCAATCATATAAAAACAAAGATAGGGTAGGAACCAAACCAAATCCAAACTAGCACTTATGGATTCCACATGATACTCCCTTAAACATTGTGACCACTCATCTACCCTATTACACTAGTACATTGTATTCATGTAACTTCATCAAGTTGTAACTCTCTCCAGTCAACTACAAAATAAAAGAAACCTTAACTGAAGGTATACTACATCCCATAATACATTTTTCTAAGCTCATAATACTTAGTTTGTCACATACTATTCTCACGAAGAAAAATTGTGCAACTATACCCTGTCAACTGCTTCCTAGACTTATTCATTTTTTCAAAACTGGATTGTACTCTAAGAAACCATGTCAATAAGTAGTGTTTTCATAAATAAAAACATCTAAGTTATATTCATCAGGCTACTTTCCAACAATCTCCCCCTTTGGCATTGATGACAACACTTAGTAAAAAATGGCTAAGTGTCAAATGCAAAAATACTGACTATACATTTTTCATACTACACTTATTACTCCCCCTTTGATATCAATGGAAAATGTATACTCAAAAATTTAACTATATACAAATAAAAATTGTAGATCTACTCACCAAAAAACACTCATAACATATGAAGAATATCTTGAAAAGAGGTTTCCAAGATTTGTGTATCTTCTTTCGATGTCTTCTCCAAGGCTTGACCAACATGAATAAGGTCATTCAAAGTAAAGGATGAGATATATGTATCCTTCAGTACTATGGGCAGAGATTCATCATGGGATTTCTTCATTGTCTACATGTCCCCAAGATGTTTCTCCAGAATGATAGTTTTGGATTAAGCATACTCCTAAACATAGAAAATATCCCCAACACTCTTGACTTCTTAGTTTCAAGCACACCAATTTTGTCCACTAACCTGGACACTTCATTATCCATCTCTGTAAAATATTGTGAGGAGGACCCAAAATCCTTCTCCAAGTTATCCAATGGCTTCTCATCATTATGGATTATATCCACCACATTTTTTACATGCCTAGAAGGGTTTATGCAGTAGTTGTATATCTTCTTTCCATGCTCAATCCAAGACCTAATGCCAGAGATGGTGATATCTAATATGTTGGAATCCCACTTTAATGACTGAAATATATCCTCTAGATTCTTCACCAAGTATTTTCTATCAAATTTCATGGTTGTGGCCTTCTCCAAAGAAGTAAAATTAATATCAAAGTCATCAAGGACTTTGTTCAAATTATCCATTGTATCATTTTTGTGAAAGGTGAAAGGTATGGGTAGAATTTTGTTGATTCTAACTACTTCCCTATCCAATACCTTTGCCTTTTTCTCTGTCCTCTTTTTTGATCTCTCCTTAGCCTTAGCAAAGGCTATGTATGACAACTTCATTAATTCATCCTCATCAATGACATCAACATTAGTGTTCATAGGTTTATCATCACTTTCCAATAGTAGATTTGAAGAAACAAGAATGGATACATTAGTTTCTTGCTTAGCTTCATCGTCAGTCTCAATTTCCTTCTTTACCTTAACCATAGTTTCTTTAAGTTCTTTTTTAGTGTCTTGATCTTTTTTTTTTTATCAATTTTTTAGTGTCTTGATCTTTTTCCTCAGTAGCTCCTTTCATTTCTTCCCCAGTCAATGTGCCAAGATCTAATGTATTGACTGTTGTATGTTCATTTTTCCCATCTACCTCAATAATTGTATCAAAATTCCCTTGAAAAGGGTCACCAATATCCTACAAAGTGTCCAAAGGCACAGGTACACTAGCTATAAATAAATCTTGTTTCTTAATTTTACAGTAGAACTGATTACTATCATCTTCATCCTTAGATGAGTTAATGTGTACTTTTCAAGGTTTAGAAGACTCTCCTTTGAGAATGGTTTTGGGCTTAGTAGCCTTGTGCTTAGGAGGTGAAGACTTTTTTGGTTCAACTTCCATTAATACCTTATCAATAGCCTTGTTATTTTGTTCTATTACTTCATCATACTTTCTCCCCATAATATTTATCAACCTTATTTTTACTCTCAGTAGGGGCTTAATGGCTTTCATTATTCTATCATACTCAACAATTGAAATGATAGGTAGCATATTTTCTATGGCTTTTACCCTTATCTCTTCATCTTCTTTAAGTACTAACTACTTCCTTCCTTCCAATTTATCATACAAGTCCTTAAAAATACTACCTTCGATTTCAAGTAGATTATTTTTAAACACTTGCATGTGATTAATAACAATGTCTTCAATAAGAATTTTATCATTTTTATTATACCTCTCATAGTATTTAGGAAATTGATTTATCTTTCCTTGATCAACTATCCTCTTTTCCAACATCCTCAAATCAGGTTTCCAAAGTTGTCTCTCAGCTAGTTTATCTTGTGCTATTACTTTGGTTTTCTTCTCAATTTTCTCCCCTTCAATCTTCTTTCTTATCCCTTTAAGGAGGTGATTTTTTATTACTGTACCTTGTTATTCTCACAAGAATTTCTACTACCTTCTCTATTTCAGTCATGCTTTTTCTCTGCGATATCCTTTTAGGTGGTGTCGGAGTGGTATCCGGTACATTGACCACTGTAGGAGGTGAATTAGCAACCTCTACAGCTTTAGGAGGTGGAAGGGTTGTAGGAGAAATGCTCACCAGCCTATAATCTCATTCATCTATCCTCTTTATAACATCTTTCATCTCATCTCATCTTATACCTGCCTTCTCAGCAAGATTATCAACCATTTTCTCAATCTTCCTTTTTTTTCCTGTCCTATTTTTCTCATCTTTGATTTTGGTAGACTTTTCTTCATAGGTGCCCCATCTTTCTTTAGTATAATCAATCTTAGAATATAGAACATTTTCTACTTGTATGGTAAGAACCTTTGCACTAACCTCATAACCTATAGGGTAACTCTATTTCTTCCTAGGTTCAATTGCCTCGAAGCATACACAATCAATTTCAACCAAGAAATAGATTGTATCTTTGTATTTCTCAACCATTGCCTTAGGGATTCTCATTCTTTCCTTCATTTTCCTTTGAAGAATCTTGAACATGCCAAACAATTCTCCATCCACCCATATACTATTTTTTCTTCTATATAACTATTTGTCACTTGAATACTTGTGGGTTCATTGTCTTTCCATGCCCTAGGGTGCATTCTAGGAAACTTATGAGCTATATGAATATATATATGTATCAGTAGTGATCCAAACCTAAATGATTTTGATTCTTCTCACTTGAATTTATTTACATTCTATAGGAATTGTTTTATGAGTACTTCGCATAAGTTATATTGCACATTTTCCTTTGCCATCTTATATGCCATCATTATAACACCCACAGAAACTGAATTAGGTCATTTGTTGTAGTGAAGCTTGTATCCGAAAATCATATAAATCAATCTTACATCTTGCTAAAATATGTTCATAATTATCATTGCCCTCTTGTCCCACTTTGAGTGTGTTAGGGTTTTGACTTGTGTTTTTGTGTTCTTTTTCGCATTAGGGATAATGCAAGTATTATCCAATCTGATCACATCATGAATCAAATCACTAGAAATATTAATAGGCTTCTCACCTATCCATAGAAACTAGTCATGGACTCTACTAAGAATGATCTTGATCCATTCTTCCTCATTTAATTCATAGAGTTCCTTCATTTGCATGATGCTAAAGTTTTGTAAATGATTTAACTCATCCTTCCAAGATCCATCATCCTTTATCAGGTCTTTCATCTCTTTGAATATTTCAAAGTTCCCCAATGACTCATATTTTCATTGTATGTATGCCCTAATATCCTCTACATGAAGCACGTCATATGGAGTTTACAAAAATGCGCCTTGAATATCATCCTCTGTGGACTTGTAAGGGTGTTTCTTAAATTTATACCTCACCCTCTCACTAAAATCAAATATCAATGGAGTATCCATAGTAAATGAATCTCGCACAAGATCAAAATAACTTTTACTTGATGAATTAGGGTATGCACACTTAGCGATCACATAAATTCTCTATCTTTTTTGCTTGCTCCTCTGGCCTCCTCTAGTTCTTCTTGAATGGTGATAAAATGTGTATCAGGAAATGAACTTATACTTCACCATGCACAAATTGACACATTTCCCAATGAACCTATAAGTATGCAATGATCCAGTCATCCATCATTCTAGTGATCATCCAATATAATGTGTATAACCATACAATCTCAGATATAGATTCTAAACCAATCACATTTACTGTCCATAAGCTCACATCATCTTATTATGCACAAACAGGGGTTGGATAGGTTTTTGTTATATTTCTCCAAATATCCCACTAAGGCCATGCTTGGCCATTTAGGCTGATGTAGAAACATTAGGAAAGGGTTCATTAGCACCTACTGATTATTCCTGAACCTTAGTCTCACTTGGTTCCCTCATTTTCCATACTTTACCACTGTCCTTCTCTCCTTGCTTCTTAAACATTTGATCAAACTACTCCTTGTATTCTACCAAGATCTTACCAAAATAACCAACATTTTCTTTATAAAAATAGGCGGTGGTCTTCTATTTCTCACAACTTTATTATATCTGTGAAAATTCACATGTAACCTACAATTCCTTATGATGTGCCCAAATTTGTTTCACTTGTAAGGTGTAATCTTAGTTGTTGTTTCTTCTCTAATGTAATATTGTTTAGTGCTTGTTTGATTAGGTTTTCCACATTCTGCCTTCTTGTGCCCATATTCATAGAAATTGAAACAATAACAAGAAAAGTTCCTATAAGGAGTCTTACCTTTGCAATCCCTCTTCATGTGACCAATATTTTTACATCCAAAGCATCTTCCTCTGAAAGGTCTGATATGCTCTCTAGGTTCCTCTTGTTGTATAAGATCTTCTTGTCAATTATGTGTCACATTTGTTTTACCTTCGACCTATCTTTCTTGAGATTTAGAGCATTATGCTTTATCAAAACCAACTCTTGTCATGTCACCTTTAGGTTTTTTCTTTCCCAATATTCATCAATATTCTTCACTTAAACAAGTTCTCCCTTAATGATGATGTTATATTTGTCTAATTCCTGATACTTGATTCTATAATAATCAAGTTCAAATTGCATCTTTCCCATTTGTACATTTTTTGGTCTTTCCAAATTTCTCTTGTTTAATTTCTTTAGACATCTAAATAGTACTAACTTCACATTCATGTTTCAACACTTCTTTTCCTTGTTCAAGTTGTTTAATCTGATCAGATGAATCATTTTCTGATTCCTCCTATATATTTTACATAAGAACTTGCCTATGGTTCCTCAAAAGTTCAAGATGTTCCTTAAACTTCTTTATGAAACCCTCAACTCTTCTCAATTTGAATTTCAATGTAGCATTATCAGCTTTTTCCTTATCAAGATCTTCAAGTGCTACTTAAATTTTTTCTTCCAAACTACTTGAATCCATTTGGGTCTCCCTCAAGCTGTTAGGATTTATCTCCAAGGCCCACATGCTCTGATACTAATTGTTAGGATTAATTAATACTGAGAGTGGGGTGAATCAATATTACAACACTTTAATTTCAAGCTTAACAATTCCAAGCTTAACCATGCAATTATTGAAATAAGAATAACATACACATAAATTAAACAACTCATAAAACCATGATTTGTTAACAAGGATACCCTCGCCAAGGGAAAACCCCGATTGGGATGATACCCACAAATAATGCACTAAGAGTATAATTCCCCTATTAGGAGACCTAGCCCTTTTAGGAGCTGAATATTACATTTAGTACAAATCCCTGTTAAAGGATAGAAACCCTATTAGGGGTATAACAAGGACCTCACTGCTCTTACAATGCAAAACTGGCTTTACAAATATTTATCAAAAAGTGAAATGTACAAGCATCTACTATGCTAAATTAGTCCTATTTATAGCTCACAACATCCTTTGTTTGATTATGACATCACAATGCATCTATATATCTCACACATCTTCGCATATCACAAAATCTTCACATATATACTCAATCTCATAACCTTTCTATTCGACTCACAAATATATCACAAAAAATGTCCAACACATAATCAAATAGAAAATACATAGTCACCATTCTTATAAAAATAAAGATAGGGTAGGACCCAAACCAAATCCAAAGTATCACCTTTGGATCCGACATTATACTCCCTTAGTAATCGCGACCACTCATCTACCCTATTACACTGTTGCATTGTCTTCACATAACTTCATCAAGCTGTAAATATCTCTAGTCAACTCCAAAATAAAAGAGACCTTAAATGAAGGTCTACTACATCCCATAATACACTCCTCTAAGATCGTAGGACTTATTTCATCACATACTATCCTCCCCAAGAAAAACCGTGCAACTGTACCCTGCCAATTGCTTCCTAGACTTAGTCATTTTTTCAAAGAGAATATCCAAAACTATATTGTACTCCAAGTGACCATGACAATAAGTAGTGTTTCCATAAATGAAAACCTCTAAGCTATACTCATTAGGCCACTTTTTTAACAAAATCAACATACATAATCTCAACTGAATAAAATACATTGTCTGCAACAACATTAATAGTATGTTGACATCAATGACAAAACATTAATATCACCACACGTAGACAAGGTCTAATCAAAAATATCTGACATGATAAAAAAAAATTTCAACAATCTCTCCCTTTGGCATTGATGACAACATATGAAGTGAAAAATTGATCAATTCACAAATATAATATATACACCTAATCAATCTAAATATCCAGCTGCAAAACTCTCAACACAACTTGTTTTTCATATAATCTTCTCCCCCTTTGATATCAATGGAAAAGGACCAATGAAATAAAAATAAATAAACTCACCTCTAAAGGCTGTAGAAACTTTATAGTATTAATCCATAAGATCTTGAAGACATTTCCCCTAAGAAGTACTCCCCAACTCATCAATCAAGACAATGATATTCTGATAATATTCTAGACTGATGTCATCCTTAGCATCATCTGCTCTGACCTGGAGGGGCCAATACCCCAATCTTATCTCTGAGATACTCAAATTTATCCTTCGACAAAGGATTTTTAAATATATCATAAATTTGTTCCTTAGTAGATACATACTGCAATTTTACTTCCTTACCACCGACTCTATCCCTCAAGAAATGATGCTTAATAGAAATATGTTTTGTCTTTGAATGTTGCACAGGGTTCTTTGAAATATTTATAGCACTTGAGTTATCACAGTAAATAATAATAGGTTCATCAATGTTTATCCTCAAATCCAGGTCTAATCAAATATCTCTGACATTCTCAACAATCTCCCCCTCTGGCATTGATGACAATATATTAAGGGAAAAACTAATCAATACACAAAGATATTATATCCACCTGATCACTTTGAATATCTAGCTACAAACCTCTCAACACAACTTGTTTTCACACAATCTTCTCCCCTTTGACATTCATGGAAAAGGAGCAAAGACATCAAAAGAACTAAACTCACTGCAAAATGTTGAGAAAATTTACAGTATCAATCCATAAGATCCTGATGACTGCCCCCCCTAAGAAGTAGTCCCCAACTCATCAATCCAAAGAATGATATTATGATAATATTATGGACTTATGCCATCCTTAGCATCATATTCTCTAATATAAATTGTTAGGGCCAAAGAAGACAAGTACAATTGAGAGGGGGGGGTGAATTATTAGTACTCATAGTTATTAAAACTTTAATAATTGAATCACTTATAGATATGAAAGATAAAATAGTAATGAAATATCCACAATACACAACTCACAATACTAGATTTGTTCATGAGGAAACCCAGTTAAGGGAAAACCATAATGGGAGTTAAACCCACAAGACAAATGTACTCTTCTAAAAGTACTTCCCAGTTAAGAGAAACTAAGAACAAAGAAGAATGCACTTACACCCAGAGGCCCACTGCCGAAAGCACATTGATCACAATACAATGATGTGGCCCTTAGTCAAGTTCACTGATCAATGACTGATAAAAGTTAAAAAAGGGTGGACAAACTATCCAATACAAATGAACTGACTTACAACATCTCCAATTCCAATAAAGTTATAATGCAATACAATTTATGCCTTAGTTACAAATTATATATATTTCTCTTTGCACTTTCCACACCACACATCACAATCACAAATGATTTCTCATTTATACATATTACAATGAATAACAACAACAAGGTCAACCAAGAGCTATACAAATAAATCATATGAATATTAAGCTCAAACACCAAAGATATCCAAAAAAAGTCAGAAAAGACTCAGATAGGACCCAAAATATCATCCATGAACACAAAACAAAATCATCAAATCCACTCCACAAATTATAACACGTTACTTCATCAAGTAGACTAAGACCTAAATGAAGAAACATCAACACGCTCAACAAATCCCCCAATGTGATTACCTTGATCAATGCTAACCAAAAACATGATCATAATACGATCCAACAACACAAGAAAGTAGCATGAACATCTTCTCAAGCATCTCAACCTTACTCATCACTATACTGTTCACTATGAACATTGAACATTTAAATCTGTCACATCAAAAGGATATCTTGTTGAACTCTGAATCATCAACAACATGAGTTCAAGAAATAACATTAAGCTCAAAAGTATCTTCCAAATTTGTGTCCACTGAATCAACCAAATTGATCCATAACAAAGGAAAAACTCAACCTCTAAAACATCCTAAATAGTAGGAACACTAGAATACTGGCACCTAATAAATCAATCGTAACAAACTCAAACTTCCATGCAAAGCTTTGTAAGTTGACTAGAATCAACTAAAAAGACATAAAGGAACCATCAAATATGATCACATCATAAGATCAACTACATATCACATGAATCAATAGAAATCATATCAACCTAACAAAACACACTATTTGCAACAACAATAGTATGTTGACATCAATGACAAAACATTAATGTCAGCACATAGACAACGTTTAATCAACAATCTCTAACATGCTCAACAATCTTCCAACAAGATCCTAACTATACTCATTTTTCATCTTTAATGACTGGCTCTTCTATGGTGGTTAGGATTCATGGCTCTCTGACTCCTTCTACTCCTTTGGCTCTTGGCTCTTTGGCTCCCTCGGTGACGACTAGGGATTCTAGCCCTTTGGCTCCTTCGGCAGTGGCTCGGACTCCTGGCTCTTCAGCTCCCTCGTCGGAGGGTAGGGTTCCTGGCTCTTCAGCTCCTCTGGCCCCTAGTTCCTCGACTCCTTCTATGGTGGCTTGGGTTCATGACACTTTGGCTCAGACTCTTGGCTCTTTGGCTCCCTCACCAAAGACTAGGGTTCCTAGCTCTTTGTCTCCTCTGGCCCCTACTTCCTTAGCCCCCTCATTGGAAGCTCGCGGTCTTGGCACTTCAGATCCAAGGGGAATAAGGATTTTTTTCCTTTTCTAGTTTCTAACCTTATCACTATCCCTCTTGAGGATGAGGTTTTGAAGGATATTGATGAGGTGTCCTATGATTTCTCAGTCCATGGCCTTATCTGTAGGTTTAAGGGCTTTTGGTTGAGTCTTCCTGACCTTCACTCCTGGATTTCTTGACATTGGAAACCTAGTATTTTTGGTACTGTTCACATTTTTCCTATGGCTCAGGTTTTTTTCATAGCAAAGTTTGAAAATGATTCTGATAGAAAAATAATTTTATGTGATCCTTTTTTTAGTTGGGATGCTCAGTTTATGCTTATGGTGAAGCCTTGGCATCCTAACTTTGATCCCTCTTCTGAAACTTTCTCCAAGGTTCCCATTTGGGTCTGGCTTCCCTACCTCCCCCTTCATCTTTGGGTGGATTCCCTATTAGAGGCTATGGGTGAGGCTCTTGGGGACTTTCTGATGGTTGATGAGGACTCTTCTGATATTCTTCATTCAAATTATGCCCAAATTTTGGTGGACCTAGACATTTCTAAGGGTCTTCCAGAAAAGATTATGCTGTAGCACTCTAAAGGTGTCTGGATCCAATCCCTGGATTCTGAAGGGCCCCCCTTCAGGTACAAGAGATGTTTCAAAACTAGTCATTTGGCTGATTAGTGTGGCTTGGAGAAGATTAAAAAAATCTGCTTCTTGGTGGAAGGGGGCCTCTTCTCAACATTACACTGTTGGGTAGGCTTCGTCTGTCTGAATATTTTCTCAAGTGGTTTCTTCTTCTCTGGAGGTTTTTGAGGCAAATGAGCCTCTTGTATTTGGTGAGGTCTCTTCCCTGGGTGAGGCCTCTCCTCCGTCTACTTATGCTACCTCTGTCCCTGCGGTGACTCTTTGTACCGAGACTTGCATTCGGGTCTCTGATGGAGGTGATATTGCTACTTTTCTTCCTAGAAATTATTTTTTGTTTTCTTTTGGTCTAGTGGCTATGGGTTAACTTATTATACCTCTCCCATTGGCTACACCTAGCCCTTCTATGGTACCTTCTCCTTGCTCTTCGTATCTGGGAGTTTCGGTCCTGATTCATAGGGTTTGGCCAACATGGTGGATGTTGGGTGGACTGCTATGAAAAGGAAAAAATCTAAAAATTTGCCCACATTTGTTATAGCCCTTTGATCCCAAAAGGGGAAGAAATGACCCTTCTTGTGGCTTTGGGTGTTGGCTGTTGGTTCTTTGCTAGTTTTTTTTTCTTGCGGGATGCATATGGGCTGTTGGACTTCCATGTCTTATTTTTTCTTGCAGTGTTGATGGGTTTCCTGTTCTCTTTTTTTCTGGCCCTGGGTGTGGCCTATTTCTATCTTTGTTCCCATTGTTTTTTATGTAAGGACCTATTTCTATATCTTAATCTTTGTATCGAGTTTCAGGCACCCTTTAAAACTTGTTTTACTTAATCAAAAACAATCTTCCAACAAGATCAAATATTTTATTGAATTATCCAATGCAATATTAGTGATGCTAAGCATTTATCAAAGGTTATAAATGACCTAATAGCTTATTGTTCAACTTTCAAATTAACGTGTTTATAGTTTAAATAAATAGTGAGATAGAGACAAATGCTTAGTTGAATTAGTATAAATTTCAATAATATTTATTAAGAGATGTACTATCATAAAAACTTAGCAACCATAATTAGATCCTTTATTAGGACCTATTAGACCCCATTTTGGTGATTTTGAGGTTCGAATACCCATTATACTTGATCCTGGAACCCTATTCTTTTTACCACCATATATTTTCACCCATCCTAACATCCTATCCAATTTTGGGCTCATTCTCTACTGTATAGGACATTTCTAACATTTTTCCCCTGATGGTTTTGGCCTAAATTTGGCACAAGGCCTTATGTTGTAGTGTTAGAAATAAATTTGATCCCATGGTTAGCCTGGATTGTTTTTGAATCCTGAAATGATGGATTGAGTATATAAAAATCCCATCTCTCCTCATTTTGATATACATTCATGATCTACAACTTTGTAATCAAGCTATCAAGTTTTCAAGCAAGCAAGAGCAATTGAGAGATTCGATTCAAGATTTGAAGGAGAGAATTCAAGATCAAGTTTCTCCAAGTCTCCAATTATTTAATTCCATTTAAGTTAAAGGAAATTTTCTCCAAATGAATAAATTTTATCTCCCATGATGACCAAGTAAAGGAATTCTCAATCATGCAAGAAGATCCTTCCTTTCATCTAAATTCATTCTCCTTCATTGCAAGTGATTATCAAGCATATCTATATTTCAAGATCTTGGAGTGACATTCATAAATTAATGCATTTTTTAGGCCATCCTCAATTTCATTCTACATTCCAAGCTAAACACTTTGGATCCAATTACTTTCAAGTATCTTCATGGGTATGAGTCATTTCTACATTCGTCCATGAGGGTTTATGCTAGGTGAATCAAACATTTACCTTTTCACATAATTTCCTTTATGTAATTTCATTTCATTTTCATGGTTGATTCCTAAATAGGGGTTTGACCAAGGCAAACCCTTATTTCCCAACCTTTTCCCCATTTTTATGCATGCAAGAACAGGTTACAAAGTTGTTAGACAAAATCTAGTAAGATCAGGAACTATTGGAAGATCCCAAAAACATTAGGCAGAAACACTAGGTAAAAAATGTTTGAAATGTCTTTTACCCTGCATTTTGTTCCCATATTTCAGCCACAAGTCAGATCTACATTTTGGTTTCCATTCTATACTTTCCAGCTCTATCAGTTTGTTCTTTCCAAATTTTTAGTTACTTGTCTAATTTGTCATTTACATTACATTTTCCCCTGATTTTCATTTTTATTGATTCGTATGTAGAAAAATATCACTACCCCAATTAGCACTTGAGTCACTTGTTTATCCTCACTTGAGTCACTTCTTGATCCTAGTGGGACATCTTTCGTCTGAATGTGTGATGCTGAAAAGGGAGGTGTGAATTTACCTATTTCTTCCATGACTCAATCTAAGTTCAATATTCCTACTTGTGATATTGCTAGTCCTTTGTCCTTAGACATCATCTATGATGTTATTCCTCAATAAATGGAAGTTCCTCACCTAGAGACTTAGAATCGTAAATGGGATCCCCTGACCCATGTCAAAACCTTTTAAACATAGTGTAGTGATTTCTCTCATGACCATAGGTTCATGGATAACTTATTTACTAAAACCTTTCAAGATAAAAAATTGCAATGGTATTGTTATTTTCCTCCTTATTCCATTTACTCTTTTGAAAATCTTGCTAATGCTTTCATCAAAAAATTTCAAAATAATATTGGTCATAAGATTTATTTGACTAATTAGATGCATTGTAAAAAAGACATTAAAGAAAAAGTGACTGATTTCATTGTAATATTTAAGCATTTATACGCTTAGATTTATTATCATGTGCCTGATATTGATGTGAAAGGTATTTTTATTTATAATTTAAAAAAATAAATCAGAGATAAGATTCTACTTTTTGAATTTTCCTCCTTTACTCAATTATGTGTAGTGCTTCATAATTATCAAATTCAAGTGAGTCAGTTTGAGAGCACCGCACCAATGGCTCCCTTTATTAAGAATGATGTCCCATCCTAGTCCTATAAAAGATTCAGAAAACCCAAGAACTTCATCAAGATCAATAATTCATCAAAAAATGTTAATGTGAAAGTGGCAACAACATCGAAAGGTGCAGCTCCTTTGTCATCTATTTTTAGACCTCGTAATTTTATACAACTTTTTGAATCTTTTCATAATGTAATATTGAAGTTTATTAATGCTAAATTTTTAATTCTTCCACCTATTAAACTGATTGACACATACAAAAAATTTCCTAAATCCTTTGATCACAAATATTTTTTACAATACCATCGTCAACTTGGCCATGATACTGAGAAGTGTTTCTGTTTAAAATCTATTACTCAAGACCTCATTGATTCTAATACTATATCTGTTGAGGGTGTTAATGACCAAGAAAACAAATATGTAGCACCTCCCAATAAAAAATTTCAAATCTATACCAATCCTTTGCCTTCTCATTTAACCAATACCATCAAGTCTACCTAGTCTTTACCTTCTTCCTGTTGGAATTATGATATATTTGTCATCAGTGAAAACACTTATTCGATTCTGAATGCTTACCGAGCTCATCACTCAGTCCACAGCTTATACCGAGCATTCAGCAATCACTTTGTAAAGCTCAGCGGTAAACAGTTCAAACCGAGCAGAAAAATAGTCACCAAGCATATGAACAGTTCAGCGGTTACTGAGAAGAGCAACATTTACCGAGTAGATGGTAGTCACCGAGCTTCTCCGTAACTACCGAGCCATCAGTTGAAGCCAACCGAGGAATCAGTTTCCACCGAGTCATCAGCGGTTACCGAGTGACACTATATCTATCGAGTCACCAATGGCTACCGAGTTCCAAACTACACTTCAGGACTAGTATGGACCGAGCTTCTACTCTTACCGAGAGCATGACGATGCCGAGTATTGTAGTGGATTCCGAGTATCAGAAGATCACCGAGCCAGCTTGAGGAACCCGAGCTTCTACCG
>MU228090.1:1275056-1291654 GCA_018584345.1 Thuja plicata | reverse complement strand
TATTAATTTAAAATTGTGGAGGTCCCTATAAATATTCAAAAGGTTGGGTTCACAACATTAGATGGAGTGGCATAAAAATATGAAAGTAGTCTTATAGGATGATCATATCACCAAAATAGGTTATGAAAACCTCTCCTTGTGAGTTAGTGAATGGAAAAGAGGTAGTGCTACTAAAATTCATGGAGATCCTTGTCCTACAACGTCTCAAATCATTCAAAGTTCAAGAAAATAGAGTTATGAATGTGTGCCTGACAAATATTATTAGGATACAAGAGCCTTGAGAGAAAGATTTCAACACCATGGTCAACCACAAGCAATTTGTCAAATTTTGGTTTAATAATAGATCTTCTTACCCTATTTTCAAATAGAATGATCCAGTACTTGAGTACAATAAGCAAGCCACTAAGCTAGGTCAAAATGCCAAATTTGATGCACTATGGGAAGGACCTTTTTATATTACCAAATGAAAAGAATGTAATGATTTTGAGATGGAGGACCTTTAAGGTATCCCACTTGAGATCCTAGTTAATGGGATCCACCTAAAGAACTTTCATTAAATGACTGATCTCCTAGGGCCCTATAAATAGTAGATTAGATGTGTTCGTGCATTTTCCATTAAGTATCGTTGGGTACATTTCTTAGTTTTCTGACCTCAATATTTCTATTTTACAAACCTTTTTTCCTATGTAAAACACTTTGTATCATTCGGTCTTAAAAGATGAGTTATGGGAGTATGCTATCATGTCAGCCCATTTTTTTGTTCTTATGTGCCTCATTTTTTGAAGAAATATTAAAATGTTTGTATGCACTACCTCCTTAAGTATGGGTGTTTTTAAAGGAAGGTGAAATTAATATATATGAACTGATTTTTAACTATTCTAGAAATAGTTTGCTTATGTCATTTATTTGTCACTTTAAAGTGATGTTGAGAAAATTTGAGGCTAAAAATTACATAATTTTCTTAAGAAGAAGACAAATGTTACTAAGAAGAAGCTATCATAAAATCTATGAAGGGTTCCAAGTGAGGAAAACCTTAGTTCAATGGCCTCCAAAGAAGCATCTATGGGTGAAAAACCTAGAGTAACTATAGTTTCTATAGTTTACATGGATTTTCATGGTGGTACCTCACATGTTTTGCAAAGAATTCTAAGCCAAATATTATAAACACCAGAAGTGTGCATCCTATAAAAAGCAAAGGTGAAATATTTTTCCAATGAGATTCGTGATCCAAAATTATAGAAGATCCCTTGAAATCTTAGAGAAGATTAATTGCACCATAAGTTAGAAACAAGAGAGAGTGTTTTGGGGCCTCATTTTGGCACTCTTCTCTAGTGAAATACATGGTGTCATATGTTCACCCATGCCCTGAATTAATACAACCAATATTTATCCATTTTGATGTTCGAGATAGAATAATTTGAGGGGAAGCGTTAAAGATTGTTATAAACCCATGCCTAAGTAGATAAATTCTTTGCATTTAATGTGTTGGCATAAATGATGCAATGATGGTAAGTGATGTGATGGTACAAATTTGGTGTTGAGATGATTGTGTTGTCATTGATGTCAAGTATTGACCTAGTGTTCTTAGTGTGTTTCCAAGTATGTGAGAAGGATGAAAAAAGTGTTGCAAGTGGTTTCAATGGTCATGATCCTTAAGGGAGACTTGGTCATGTCTTTATATGATAATTGTATGATCACAATTGTTGAATGCATAATTTTTGTAAGTTATGATTGATTGAAGTATGACCGGGAAACTGCTAGAACAATTTATGACTAGAAATGAGTGATTTGATTGGTTTATCAAATATATGATGATTTAGGTAGCACAATAATAAGATTGTGTTTTTGATACTGTGTTGAGTTCATGGTTATGACCGCGATTAATTTGGATGATCGGAAAGCATATTTTTGTGGTTACCAAAGTTGTTTCGGAGAAAGGTGACAATGCTCTTGAGCTATCGATGGTATATCTTCATTTGGAGATCGGTAATAAAGTTATGATAAATCATTTGTGTTCCAGTTGTCATGATGAAATGTCTTAATTCATTTATGGTGATGTGTTCACATTACATTGATCAAGGTAGATTTTTTATCAAGATGAAGGCCGAGTTGGTCAAAACATGCTGACTGTTCTTGATAAAATAAATTTTAGGGGTCTATCCTATGGTCGACCTATTTGGTAAATATGTTTTTTTATATTGGGATGTATTTTTTTGTGTGATCTCTCAAAGCGCAAAGATTGAAAAAGTGATTTCAAATGTGTTGGGTGAGATCTAGGGTGGTGGCAGGCTTAGGGCTTGAGAAATGATATTTATATCATGAATTCAAATATTTGTGTGTGTGTGTGTAGATCATAAATGTGAAGGTGCAATCAAGCCAGGGTGTACCAAAGTCTTCTGAGAAGAGAATGTATGTGTTATAGGGGATCTAATCAAGAAAAAGAGTTTCTATATCTAGATCAAGTGACCCTAATAGGTTTCCAATTGGAAATCTCCTAACTAGGTATACCCTTATAGGTCTTATTTGTAAATATCTTAACAAAGTGGCTCATTAACTTGATTTGAAATCTCCTAACAGAGTTACTCATAGAAGGGTAAATCTCCTAACTGGGCTAGAGGTAAATCCCATAACTGGGTGGCACCTAACAATGTCTTTGTAAACTCCTAACATGGTTAAGCTCCTAAAAGGGTGTACTTAAGAAGAGTACATTGTTTGTTGGTCTTCATTCCCACCATGATTTTCATCCATTTGGGTTTCCATGTGAAAATATATTTTTTTATGTGTTGCATGTATTGTGGTGGTTGTGTTTATTTGATTAAGTTTCATTTTTTTATCAATAGGTAAACTTGTGAATGTTAGTTTTGAGTTAAAGAAGTAGAAATTTGTAGATATCTAAGATTACTGATTCACCCTCCCTCCCCTCTCAGTAATCTTGGACCCTTAGGAATAACAATTTGTATCAGAGCCTTGATCCTCTTTATGGTAAAGCTTAACATATTGAGTTCAAGATCTGAGAATGATGAGGAAGGAAGGTCTGAAGTTCACAAGGGAGAAAAACTCAGTGTGGAGTGGTAGAATGAAGCTTTATGTAAAAGGTATGGGAAACTAGTATTGGAATCATGTTGTTAATAAGTATGTTGCACCAATCAAGACTCTCAATGAAGATCATCTAATGGAAAAATAAGATAATACTACAACTATGGAAGCCATTGCAAGTACATTATTTGATGTAGAGTTTGTTGATATCCAAGATATTGAAACCACCTATGATATCTGGGATAAATTGAAGTTAGTGTATAGTGGTGACATACATGTGCATAAAGCTATGGTTGATAACCTGAAAGGAAAATTTTATGACATGAGCATGGTTGAAGGTGAAAACATTGAGAAGTATGGTAAGAGAATTAAAGAAGTTGTTGTTGCTATCAAAAGTGTTGGTGGAACTATTGAAGAAGAAGATGTGGTAAGTAAATTATTGAGAAACTTGTTACCTCTTTCTGCCATTAGGGTTTCTGCTATTCAGGATTTATGATCTTTAGGAGCTAGAATTGTTACTCTTGATGCATTAATTGGAAAGTTGATTGCATTTGAACTTAGAAATTATGATAATAGTGTTCCAAGGGTTGAAGCTTCATTTAGGGAATCTATGTCTCTTGCAACTATAAGGAAAGGAATGGAAGTTAGTCATGAATCTTCTTCTATGTCAAGTTACTCTAATGATTATGATTCTCTCTTTTCTGAGGAAAAGAAATAGGAAGATTTGGAAGCATTGCTTGCTAGGAGGTTACCTACAGAAACTGGTAAGTACAAGGGCAAGATACCTCTTAAATTATTCTCACGTAACAAGATTGGACACATTGTTTCTAGATCTCTTGATGGTGATAAGAAGGAAAATCCTAAGAGATTCAAAGATAAGAGAAAGAAGACTTTCTTTGTTATTGTTGATGAGGGGGTTACCGATGAGGAATCTAAGGATAATGAAGAAGATGAATTTATATTTGTTGTTGTTAAGGAGGATCCCCCTATAGATGGTGAAAAAGCCTTGATTTCTAGCATGGATCATGGTGAATATTTGGTAATAGACAATGGAATTACACATCATATGACCGGTGACAGGAGTAAGTTCACTAAGTTGGAAGAATATGATGGTAGAGCGGTAAGGATTGGTAACAATTCTCCTTCCCTAGCAAAAGGAATATGATCTATTGCGCTAAATAGAAAAAAAATTGTGATGATGTTTACTGGGTAGAAGGCCTAGGGTATAATTTGTTGAGTGTAGCATAGTTGAATAACAAAGGTTATCTTGTAGATTTTAAAGGATGCGTATGCAGGATAATGGGAAGATCTAGTGATCTGATTGCTACCAGTATGCAGACTAAAGGTAACTTATTCCATTTGAATACAATAGTAAAGAGTTGTCTGATTGCAAAATTTGATGATAGTTGGTTGTGGCATAGGATATTTTGTCATGTTAACTTTGATATTTTGATCAAAATGAGTAAGATGAATATTGTTATAGGTTTTCCACAACTTGTGAAACCAGACAATGTCATGTGAAAGGAATGTCAGTTAGGAATGTTAACTGGGTCTATTTTTATCAGTAAGTCATTTTCACCTGAAGGTATTTTGGATTTAATACATACTGATTTGTGTGCTTTTGTTGAGAACAAGAAACTATTATGGAGATAAGTACTTTATCATTTTTTTTTATAATTACTCTAGGATGAAGTGGGTTACTTTTTTAAAAGACAAATCAAATGCATTCTATATTTTTGAGGTGTTCAAAAAAATATTTGAAAAGGAAACAGGTAATAGTTTGAATTTCTTGAGATTTGATAGAGGTGGTGAGTTATTATCTTTATAAATCACTGAGTTTTGGGAAGAACATGTAATTAAGAGGAAAATGTCAACACCTAGAACTCCTCAAAAAAATGGGATTGCAGAGAGAATGAACATATCTATTATTGATGTTGCAAGAACAATGATGTTTCAAAGATATGTGCCTTAGATGTTTTCAAGAGAAGCTGTCAGCACTGGTGTTTATACATTGAACTGGGTACAGGTGAAGAAGGGAACCAATAAGACTCCTTATGAGTTATAGCATGGTCACACACCTAGTGTGAAATAATTCAAAGTTTTTGGGAGAAGATGCTGCATAAAGAGAGATGACTATACAGGGAAATTTGATCATAAGAGTGATGAAGGAAAATTATTGAGATATACTACAAAGAGAAAATAATTCAACTGTCTAAACAAGAGAACCAACAAGTTGATAGAAACTGTAAATGTGAAGATTGATAAATTCTCAGAATAGAATGACGGTTCCAGCAAGAATAAATTAGGAGATGATCAGGGGATAGAACATATCTATTATTGATGTTGCAAGAACAATGATGTTTCAAAGATATGTGCCTCAGATGTTTTGGAGAGAAGCTATCAGCACTGGTGTTTATACATTAAATTGGGTACAGGAGAAGAAGGGAACTAATAAGACTCCTTATGAGTTATGGCATGGTCACACACCTAGTGTGAAATAATTCAAAGTTTTTGGGAGAAGATGCTACGTAAAGAGAGATGACTATACAGGGAAATTTGATCATAAGAGTGATGAAGGAATATTATTCAGATATACTACAAAGAGAAAAGAATTCAAGTGTCTAAACAAGAGAACCAACAAGTTGATAGAAACTGCAAATGTGAAGATTGATAAATTCTCAGAATAGAATGATGGTTCCAGCAAGAATAAATCAGGAGATGATTAGGGGTTTTTATATGTTACACTGGTGGAGAATGAAGTTGAAAATCAAAACAATAAGGATGAACCAGTTCAATTAGTAGAAGAGGCTCCTAGACTTGAACTGGTGATACCAAGGCATGTAAAGTTGAATCATTCTCTTGATCATATTATTGGTGATAAGAATGTTGGTTTTTAGACTAGAAGGAAGATCAGAGAGAGTACTTGTCCAATTTTTGAACACGAACCTAAATATGTAAGAGAGGCATTGAAGAATAAAGATTGGGTTAAGGCCATGGAAGATGAATTAGATCAAATAAAGAAGAACAATACTTGGGTACTTGTTCCCAGACCTATTGATAAGAATGTGATAGGAACTAAGTGGTTTTTCAAAAATAAACTTAATGAAGCTGGTGAAGTAGTCAAAAATAAGGCAAGACTTGTGGTTAAGAGTTATGCACAAGAAGAAGGCTTGGACTATGGAGAGAGTTTTTCACCAGCGGCTATACTTGAAGGAGTGGGGATTTTTCTAGCATATGTTGCTTACAAAGGTTTTAATTTTTTTCAAATGGACATCAAATCTACATTCTTGAATGAAATTTTGGAAGAGGAAGTTTACATAGAATAGCCTAATGGTATTGTACTATCATAAGATGAGGACATGATGTGAAAGTTGTAGAAGGCACTTTATGGATTGAAGAAGGCACCAAGGGCATGGTATGAGAGAATCCACTCATATTTTACCAAGATTGGTTTGATTAGGACAAGTGAGGAAAAAAATGTTTAATTGAAGATTGAGAAGGATGACCGATTATTGATTGCTAAAGTCTTTGTGGATGACATCATTTTTGGTGGAAATGATGAGATGAGATTTTCATTTGCAAATGAAATGAGGATAGAATTTGAGATGTCAATGTTTGGAGAGATCAAGTTCTTTGTTGGATTGTAGATATCTCATCTTAGTGATGGAATCTACATTAGCCAAACAAAGTATGTGAGGGAAGTTGTGAAGACTTTTGGGTTAGAAGATTCTAAACCAGTTGGAACTCTAATGGTGATTAGTTGTAAGATATCCAAGGAAGATGAATCTAAGGAGGTGAATGCAACTTTATAAAAATCCATGATTAGTAAGTTGAAACATGTTGTTCATAGAAGGCCTAATATAGCACATGAAATTGGGATAGTTGAAAGATTTCAAGCTAATCCAAAGGAATCTCATATGGACCATGCAAAGAATCTTTAGATACTTAAAAGGGACTGAAGACTATGGTATTTGGTATAATCACAAAGTATTTTTTACTTTGAGTGTGTTTGTTGATGTAGATTGGGCAAGTAATGTGGATGATAGGAAGAGATAAAGTGGAGGAGCTTTCTTTCTTGGAGAGAGACTTGTATCATGGACAAGAAAAAAGAAGAATTATATTTCCCAATCTAGTGCAGAGGCAGAATATGTTGCTACAGCTATTAATTGCACTTGAGTTTCTTGGATGAAGCATATATTGGAAGGTATAAAGGATGAGGTAACTGAATCGGTGGTTATCTATTGTGATAATACTAGTGCTATAAACATATCCAAGAACCCTATGATGCACTCTAAGACCAAGCATATTTCAATTAAGTACCATTTTCTTAGAGAGTAGGTATAAGAGAAAGAGGTACAGTTGGAGTATGTGTCAACTAAGGAGCATATTGCATACATTTTTAGAAAGTCACTACCAAAGGATATGTTTGAGTATCTAAGAGGCAAGTTGGGGGTCATTCCCCTACCTAAGCAGAATTAAAGTGATGTTGTTACATTAGTCCAATATTTTGTATTGGAAATCTTTGTTAGATTGATGTAAAGAGGAGCTACTCCTTAGGGGGATCAGTCGATGGTAAAGGTATTGATTACTTGATTCACCATCCAAGGAGAAGTGATCTATGGTATGGCATCTTTGGCAATGTTGTCAAAGGGGGAGAAAAGTACTCAGAAGTGGTGAGAAAAAATATGAGACAAATGAGAAAGAAAATGATATCAAAATGAAAGTGATAAAGGGGGAGACACATAAAAGTTGGCATGCGAACAGTACGACATGTAAGTTGCAGTCAATTTAGAGATGAAGATTCAGTGCAAGAACACAAGTAGAGAAGGTTATCTAATTGAGAAGATGTTTTGATTGTTGTGTTGCCATCAATTCAAAAGGGGGAGATTTTTGGCATAACTGATGCATGGATGGTAAGTGATGTTATGGTACAAATTTGGTGTTGAGATAATCAGTTATTGTGTTGTCATTGATGTCAAGTATTAACCTAGTGTTCTTAGTTTGTTTCCAAGTATGTGAGAAGGATGAAAAATGTGTTGCAAGTGATTTCAAAAGTCCCAATCCTTAAGGGAGACTTGGGAATGTATTTATATGAAACTACATGATCACAATTGTTGAATGTATGATTTGTGTAAGTTATGTTTTATTGAAGTATGACTGGGCAACTGCTAGAACATTTTGTGACTAGTAATGAGTGATTTGATTGGTTTATCAAATCTATGATCGGTTAGGTGGAACAATCATAGAATTGTGTTTTTGATACTGTGTTGAGTTCATGGTTATGACTATGATCTATTTGGATTATCAGTAAACATGTTTTGTGGTGACATATGTTATTTTAGTGAAAGGTGGCAGTGCTTTTGAGCTACCAATGGTAGATCTTCATTTGGCGATTGGTAATCGAGTTGTGATGAATAATTTGTGTTCCATTTGTCATTTTGACATGTATAAAATCATTTGTCATGATGTGTTGTCATTACATTGATCAAGGTAGATGTTTTATTAAGATGAAGGATGAGTTGGTAAAAATTTGTTTGACTATTCTTGATAAAATAAATTGTAAGGGTCTATCCTATGGTCGACCTATTTGGTAAAGATGTTTTTTTATATTGGGATTTCTATTTTGGCACAATATCTCTTAGCACAAAGATTTAAAAAGTGATTTGAAATGTTTTGGGTAAGATTTAGGGTGGTGGAAGGCTTAGGGATTGAGCAGTGATATTTATATCATGAATTTGAAATTTGTGTGTGTAGATTGTGGATGTGAAGGTGTGATCAAGATAGGGTGTACCAAATTATTCTAAGAAGAGAATATATGTGTTACAAAGGATCTGATAAAGCCAAGGATTTTCTATTTTCAAATCAAGTGACCCTAACAAGTTCCCTATTGTAAATCCCTTCAATAGGTAGACCCTAATAGGTCTTATTTGTAAATCTCTTAACAAAGTGGCTCATTGACTTGAGTTTGAAATTTCCTAACAGAGTTACTCCTAATAGGGTAAATATCCTAATAGGGCTAGAGGTAAATCCCCTAACTGGGTGGCCTCTAACAATGTCTTTGTAAAATCCTAACAGGGTTAATCTCCTAACAGGGCATACTTCAGAGGAGTACATTATTTGTGGGTCTTCATTCCCACCGTGGTTTTCACCCATTTGGGTTTCCACATGAAAATATTTGTGTTATGTGTTTCATGCATTATGGTGGCTATGTTTATTTGATTAAGTTTCATTTCCTTATCAATAGGTAAACTTGTTAATGTTGGTTTTTGAGTTAAAAAAATGGAAATTTGCAAATATCTTAGATTACTAATTCATGCCCCCTCTTAGTAATATTGGACCCTTAGGAATAAAAATTGGTATCAGATCCTTGGTCCTCTTTGTGGTTAATCTTAACAGCTTGAGGTCAAAATCTGAGAATGATGAGGAAGGAAGGTCCTAATTTCACAAGGGAGAACTACTCGGTGTGGAGTGGTAGAATGAAGCTTTATCTAAAAGGTATGGGCAACCAGTATTGGAATCATGTAACAAATTATGAATTCACAAACATTATTATAAAAATCATAACCCAAAAATTGTAAGATTTTGGTACTTAATCTATTTTAAAGTACCCCTCTTTCCTTATCCATATGGCCCTCTATTAGAATGTTCATTTTTTTCAAAAGCATGTACATCTTGACATGTTTGGTTTGTCTAAGAAAAGAAAACTGATTACTGTATGGACCCATGTACTGCCTAGAACACATGACTACTATGATTTTTCTAATTATTTCATGGCCCAAGCTCTCTGAGCATATTCCAAACAAGACTCTTTTTCTAGATTAACATAAAACCAAATCTCTTGGTAAGAAGGAATAAACCTCAAGTACATTGGTTTTGTGGAACAAAATTTACGATGGTGAGAGCCCATGGCTTGACTGAGGAACTTTTCATGTTTCCTTCTTACGTGATTAAGAGAGTTCTAACCTTAGAATTCTTTAGATCATTTTTTGTAGTAGACACCAACCTTGGTACATGAAGAAAAAAAAATTATTTGTAATGCTCCAATTTCATATGGTGGAGTAATTTTAGAAAAAATAAAGGCCAAAGTTGTGTTAGCCTCCAAATTAGCCCAGATGGGTCTTGTCCTAATCCATGACTTCTAAGAATATGACCCTTGTATTTTTTGGGAAGTAGAGCCAAATTTGTAAATCATGTCCCAAGACCCAACTGGGAAATAAGAAAGTGTCCACCCAAACCATTGCAAACTTTTTGTGGATTTTTCTTCAGCACATGTCAGCTCCAGACTTAAGTGTTGGGGTTTTATCAAGTATTAACATAGTATAACTCTTAATTGAAGATGCCACCTAAGATGGACACTTTACTAAATTTAGTATTAACATAGTATAACCCTTAATTGAAGATGCCACCTAAGATGGACACTTTACTAAAATTAGACTAACTTTAAGAGAAAGTAGTTGCCTTCTAGGTCTACAGGCTGAAATTAAACAGTCATATGTAGAGTATGATGAATGATATAACAACCAAGAATTTGAAGCGTCATGAGATAATTCTCATGCACAATATTCTAAAGGAGAGGTGGTGTAGGTGCACAAGTGGTTCATAAGCCACAATCATGTTTTGTAAGCCTTTAAGGCACTTTTGTAAAGTTTGGTGTTTGGTGACCTATAAGGTCCAATTTTGTTGTGCTTTGAAATAATCCACAGGGCAATGTTATAAGCCCTAGTACAGTCCTTCATGGTCATTCATTGTCCAAGGTCCAAGAAGTCACCTAATTTTTTTAGGGTTCTTTTTGAATTGTTTATATTAGGCATCCATTGTCCAAGGTCCAAGAGGTCAGCTAATTTTTTTAGGGTTCTTTTTGAATTGTTTATATTAGGCTAGAATCTTGTTGATTTCAAAATCTTGTCCAAAATTGACAAGTTGCAAAAGATGTAAAAGTTGCAAAGTGCAACTTTGCAACATTTGTGAGAAACTTTTCCAATGTTGTTATCGACGGATCCATAGGTAGTTTAAAGTGGTTGGAACTATTAAAATAATTTTTAAAGGCCTTGGAAATTATTTGTAGAGGTTGTTGATAGTTTGGGAATGAAAAGTTGAGTTTTGCTCCACAATTACCATGTTTTTCTTTGTTTATTTGTTGTTTCAAAGTAGTGTACAAATATGTACACATTGGTAGAAGTAATTCCAGAGAATGGAAGTGTAACTTGATATTTTATCTTTATTTTAATTTGATTTGAAGTCCTAAATTCATCGTAGATAGAATTTGTGTCAGTTAGAATCCAAACGGTCTGTAAATCCTTCAGTAGAGAGTCTGCATGCAAAATGCCCTAAATCTTGACATTCCACCATGGGAACATGATGAATCTTTGTGGAATGTTAGAATAGGTTGTATAATAGTATATTTTGTAGGTGGTAGATTTGTGGAAGTATAAACACCATTTTTCCCATGAAGCCCTAGGCTTGGCATAAGAAATGTGACAAGCATGTTGAGAGGAAATGGTTAATAGAATGTGAAAATACAAGTGTGTGGGTGTGATAGTTGTACGTAGAAGGGATATTTGAGGTTAGATACCTTATTCAACTATTGGTTGGATGCTCCTAATCAACTGGTGAAGATTTTTTTTCTTGGTCACATTCATAGCCTGGTTGAGACTAGGAAGGCCTAATTTGAGCACCTACGAGTTGACCTAATCAAACAAGGAACCCATAACCCATTCTGAAATATTTCAAGAAGGAGGATAAAGGGTATCCAAAATGGGTAATAGAGGTTGGGTATATTTTGTAACTTTGATAAAGATAACCCAAAAACTCATGAATTGGGGCCAATTCAAATAGGTCTCTACCAGGCCTATTTTCTACAAGATCAGATTATAGGGTTCTTGGAGTGGAACCACAGGACTTAGGAGCATGAAATATAGTGGGAATAAGGTGAATCACATCCATACATGGACTACTACAAGTCAATGGAATGATCCTAATTACAAGTTTTTGGGTACTTGATAGAGGAAGTGAAGTGAAAGGCTCTTGTAAGATGAGATTGGATCTCCTTGGATAATTGGGGATTGTTTTGGGGGAAAGGCATTGGGAGGATCCCTAAGAAAATTCCTTGGACACCTTGAGAAGGTGAAGAATAAGAAGAAGAAAAGAAAGAGCCATTGGATGGTTTAAAGAGCCTAGAAACCACCCTGTGAAACCAGTTTGATTCAAGACACAAGACTCTCTACATCAGAGTGGTATCAGATCCAATCCTTTATTAGGTTTGGTGTATGTTAGACATAGAATAATCAGAGGCTATCTCACTACCTCCAAAGTCCATGACCCAAGATGCCATCAGGAAGATGGTAGAAGAAATGCTCACAAAAACTAGATTGAGAGAAGAATTGAAGGTAACCCAAGACCACAAGAGGGAGAAAGGTGAAGCAGTTAGAGAGTGGGGAGATGAATTAGATATAGAAGATGATAATGAAGAACTTATGATAGATGGAAAGAGGAATACATGCCAAAGGATCAAAAAATATTCTTGGATGCCTTCAAATATATAACCAAGGATAACCTTGACGGTTTACCTATCTATAGTGGGAACCTAAATGGAGAGGAGTTGATGGACTGGATTGAAGCACTAAATAACCACTTTGACTACAAATAAGTTGTAGATAAAAGAACGTTAACTTGGCTAAGTCAAGATTGAAGGGATCAACTTTAGTATGGTGGAATATGATGCAATAAGAAAGAGTGCAATAAGGCAAGAAGAAGATTACCTCATGGGAGAGAATGAAGATCAGGATCAAGTCTCAATTTCTACCAGGAGACTATGAAGTGAAAATGCACAATAAGTTGAGACAAAGAGACCTGGATGTAAGTGCCTACACTGAAGAGTTCCATAATCTCAGTTTGAGGGCTAGGAAACAAGAGTGTGAAGTAGAGAAGTCATCGAGGTACCTTAATGGACTTAGTCAAACATACAAAATGAAAAAAGAATCCTCACCCCTGATAGAGTACACAAGTGCATCCAATTAACACTTAGGGTGGAGGAAAAGATAAGGTGAAGAGGAGAAATAAGTCGAAGAAAAAGAGGTGGAAGAGTATTTAGGAGAAGAGGCACATTTGGTTGAGGTAAAAGTTACCAAAGGTTTGAATATTCACATTCCATAGAGGGTACTGCAGACTCAAAACATAGAGGTGGACCATTCAGAGGTTCATTTAGAGGAAGGAATAATGGAAGCGGCAGATTTGGAAACCAAGGTAGAGGTGTAATGCCCAAAATAATCTAGGCAAAACACAACTAACAAATTTTTATTTTTTTTTAATATCTTAATTAAATATTGAACTAATACAACTTTCGAAAACATAACTTTAATTGCATGATCACATTTGAATTAATAATAATCTTAGAATAACTTAGGGTACATGTTAATACTTAGATTATTTAATATAAACACTTAAATTTTAACAGTTAATAATCTTATTTTGAAACTAGGTCACCTTGAAAAATTAATAAAATTTCCCTGATAAAAATAATCTTCTGGTTGTCCAAATTTAAAATTAGATTATAATATTAATAATTTTACTAAAGCAACTCTGTAAGTTAATTCTTAATTATAATGTAAATTGGGCAAAGATTAAATTTGCTATGAAGTTTAAAACTTAGTTTAATAAAATAAAATTTATTAAATCATTTACATAATTAATTTTTACTTAATCATACTAAAATGGAATCGTAATAATTCTCTAATTAGATTTATGATCAGATTTACAATTATTGTCGACATTAATTAACTCTCCCAAGCGATAATAATTTTTTTTTAAATCCATTATACAATTAATATGTTTAAAATTAATTTAATCGCTAAATTACAACATAAGACTAAGCAAATAATCTACTAACTGAGTAATTCAAACAAGAATGAATAAACAAAGTCAATTAAAAAACTTATTTTTATAACATCTATTAATGAATAGTTGATGCAATTTCACTGAACGGAGAAAAGAATTAAAATTATTCTAACTTTGTAATTCCTCTTATTTCAAAATAAAGCAAATTCAAATTTATACTAATAACAATTAACTAAGATATGAACATAATAAATAATAGAGAAAATATAGAAATAAGAAAAGAGGGGTCCTCCAAACCCTAATTCGAAATTAGGGTTTGGGGCCTTAATAAAAGTGGAAGAAACCCTAGAATTCCCCTCTTTCATTCCCTTTCTTCCATTTTTTTGTTTGCAGGGCTGGAGATGCAAGGAGAAGAGTTAAATCTCATGAGAAACATGGGTATTCCCCAAGAGCTAATGAGGGATTTGAACAGCAAGGGGTCTCATGATTCCGTATGAGAATCCTCTTCTATTCAAGCCCAAAAGCATGCCCGTTTTCATTGTAAATCTGGGTCAAGTCTTGTAATAGTTTATTTTTTTCTCTTTTGCATAAAACATCTCTGCAAGTTTTAGATCATGCACCTCTGAATCTTCTTCTATTTTATTTTGCTTTAAAATGTCGTTTATGTAAAAATGCAGATTTAAATGTTTACATAAGGTTTTATTTTTATAAGAATGATTAAAAGTGGCAAGGGAACGGTTCTATCCATTCCTGGATAGAACCGGATTTCTACGGAATGCCCAATATCAAGGAAATGAAATCTCATATATTCCGGTAAGATTATCCTTTCATTTCCTTCTGTAACAAGAAAGATGAAGGGATTAAGTGTTTTCCCCGTAGCCGTGCTGCTGTCCTGCCTTTATGGCAGTACTGGACAGAGACAGAGGCTGAATAAAAGCAATGCCTGTGACTTTACAGTCAAGGCTGCACTGCTCTGGCCGCGCGGCAAGGGAATAACATAGTTATATTGCATAGAGTTTATGTTATGAGATAGTTTCTATTTTTCTTTTGTGTAAAGTATCCAATACATAGTATGCTTACTGCAGAGAAGTGGTGCAACAGAGAGATTGGTTGTATGCCAATGTAGGCAGCGCCATAAGTAATGGCTGCGCCAATATATGTTATTTTAGTTCAAAGATTTCAAGATCAGTTTAGAATTGCCTTACAAGGAAAGAACTTTACTCTTTCTGTAAGTGTAATGAAATACATCATACAATATTAAAGAGGGGTTGTCTTACATGCAAAAGGCACCATAAAGGTTTGAAAACAGCACCATAATATCATGATGCCTCGGGTTACAAAGTGCTATGTTTTAAGCACATCGCATACATACTTTTATTTTGATTTTTATTTAAATACATTATATATATAATGCAGCGCCATAAGAGGAAGGAAAAACAATGCCATATGAGGAACAAATGATGACAGTTTTTATATAGTGTTTGCCCCTTTAACTGTTCTATCATTTCTTTATTTGCTATGTTAGAATTTTACTAACCCCAAAGATAGCGTTAGTAAACATGAGTTTCTCTTTTCTTTTGAAACACTGCAATGCGTAAAGGATAGACTGCTATGCTATATAACCGACAATGTTTTTCCATATAGCAGCGCCTTAAAATGTTATATGATAACATTACTTTGTTTAATGTTAATATATTAAAAGTAGAGTCTTAATTTTGCGCTATTTCATATGTTATAAAACTGTACATTATCAAAGGTATAGTTTATAATATGTATTCTTCTTTTCAGTAACATGCGCAATCAAGGTAAGATCATTATTTGGAAGTTTTGTTTGATTAAAATCATTATAATATAGTATATTATTTACCATACATTCTTCGAATGTATAGTAAATAATGTATTATATTATATAAAATACAAATTCATGTGATTCGAACTTATATTTTTAAAGAGATTAACGCATTAAGATGTTTATAATGTAATATATATATTGTATACTATTCATTTCTTGAATGCATAGTATATGATATATATTATATTATACAAAATACTAATCAAGGTATACGATTTCTATTCTGACAAGATCCGATCAATGCATAAAAGATTTTAAACTAAATTTTACCATTATATTATAATGTATTATTAAATATGCTTATCTATGTTATACGTTAGGAAAATATATTATTAGTATAATATTATATATTATGTTCCATACTTATTGCACGGTTCGCATTATATAATATTATAATAAATAAATAAAAATACGACACTATTTACTTAAAGGATCCATTTTATAAATTATAAAATATTTATATACTTATATTATATATTATACATTAAATACGTATAATATGTAATATATATATATAAATATATAATCACGTCATTATAATAAATCTGTCATTAATTTAAATATGAAGTATGAGAGAAGTTAGTTTCCAGAAGAAACATATTCTGTTGAACTATTGCTTTTATGATACATATTACTTAATCTTTATTCTTTTATTGATTCTAATACATCTTTTGCCATTTGTAGGTAACTCCAGAATAAACCATAAGGAAATGTCTATTGGAGAGAATTTGGTTTAATATTTTGTTTATTTTTTTTTGTTCTGATTGCAAATTGTATTTGCAAATCACTTGTACAGATTGTATCCATGTACTGGCTTATTAATTCAAATTCTAGTTTTTGGATTTCATTAATGTAATGGAAACTCCTTCTAAATCTG
>MU228090.1:1256813-1270049 GCA_018584345.1 Thuja plicata | reverse complement strand
AAATTTCTTAACTACTGGTATGCACAACTACTTTAGAGAATACATTTAGTACTATTTATTCAAACCATAATCTCAATTAATTAGTAAGTCATTCTTAATCAGGTGCATACGAGGAGGGGTCTTACAAGAGGTTCCACTATTTTCACCAGCAAGTATTATAATTGCCACCAAATGGGACATTCTATGAGTACAAATCCTGAAAGAGCTACAAGTTCACACATGGGAGAAAGGAGAACTCAACTAGTGCAGGAAGAAGATAACCAAAGTGTAACATTACCTATAAGCAAAGCAAGACCTGTCTTGGATGGTAAAAATTTGATGCTGAGAAGGAAATTATTGAAGGTCCCTCACTCCAAGGAGCCTCCCCAAAGAAAAATCCTCTTTAAAACCACTTGTAAGTCCTATTGTAATATTTTCAATGTCATTTTTGGTTAAGGATCTAAAGAAAATATATTAGCAATTGAAATGGTAGAGAAACTTAATTTGAAAAGATTACCACATGTGAATCCTTATAAGGTATCTTGGCTCAATAAAGGGCAACATGTGTTAGTTGATGAACAAGCATGGGTGGACTTTGAGACTAGAGAATATAGGGATACAATGCTATGTGATATCTTTCCTATTGATACATGTCACTTGTTGTTAGGGAGGCCATGTCAATATAATGTCAAAGTAGTCGATGATGGGGAGAACTCTTATGTTATCACTAAAAATGGAAAGAAGTTTCAAATGGATCCACTCCATGAACAAGGGGAAGGAAGTCATGTAGGCTCTAGTTTGATGTTGATAGGAGGGAAGGAATTCTTGATAATGATGAAACATGAGGGAAATCAGGGATATGCCATCATAGTCAAGCCTAAAGAGGAACCCAAGGTAATCCCAAAGGAGGAAGTACCACAAGAGGTGCAGAAGTTACTAGACCAGTACAAAGGCATAGTAGGAGAAGATTTTCCAAATAATTTTCCAGCCATGAGAAATTTTAACCATAAAATAGATCTCATACCAGGAGATAACTTGCTGAACAAAGCTGCATATAAGATGACACCAAGTCAAAATGAATAAATTACCAAACAAGTCCAAGAATTGATAGATAAGGGGTTCATAAGGAAGAGCTTGAGCCCATGTGTTATTCCCACTATATTAGTGCCTAAGAAAGATGGAAAATGGAGGATGTGCATAGATTCAAGAGAAATCAACAAGATAATCATAAGATACAGGTTTCCAATGCCAAGAATAGAAGACCTAATGGACAATTTTGGTGGAGCACATTACTTTTCAAAGGTGGATTTGAAATAAGGGTATCATCAAATAAGGATCAGACTTGGTGATGAGTGGAATACCACCTTCAATACTAATGAAGGGCTCTATGAGTGGCTGGTGATGCTCTTTGGGCTCACAAATTTTGATTTTTAGCAGGAGCCAAGAGGATCATACAATGACAAATTTTATGCAGAATTTCTTGGTAAATTTGTCATTGTATATCTAAATAAAATTTTGATTTTCAGTAGGAGCCAAGAGGATCATATTAGAAATTTGGGATTCTTAATGAAGAAATTGCAAGAGGCAAAGTTTAGGATCAATCTTGAAAAATGTAAGTTTCTCAAAATAGAGCTTGTGTGTCTTGGTTTTTTAGTTTCGCAAGGGTGTTTAAAAATGGATCTCTCAAAAATTGAGGCATCCTTAATTGGCCGACTCCTAAGACAATAGGGGATGTTAGGATATTTAGTGGTCTAGCCTCATTTTATAGGAATTTTGTCATAAATTTAGTCATGTGTGTCTACCCATTCTAAATACCATCAAAGGTGGAACCAAGTGCTAATTTAAGTGGACAAAGGCTGCCAATAAATGGTTTGAGTTATTAAAAAAAAGAGTAGAAGAGTTACCTTCTCTAAAGATTCTTGATTTTAACCAATTATTCACTATGGAGTGTGATGTAAGACAATTAGGCATAGGTTCATTTTTTAGTCAGAATGGACATCTAGTGGCCTTCTTTTTAGACAAGTTGAATGAAGCCAAGAAAAAAGTATTTTATCTATAACCTAGAACTCTATGTCATGGTATAAGAAATTATAAATTGATGTCATTATCTACTACCCAAATAATTTGTAGTATTCACAGATAACCATGCACTTATTTTCCTAAATGGTCAAGACAAGTTGAACCAGAGACACCTCAAGTGGGTTGAATATCTCCAAGAATAAACATTTACCATCAAAAAAAATAATGGAACATCGAAAAAAGTGGAAGATGCACTGATTAGAAGAGTTCTAACAATCCAACAAGTACAACTCCAAAGTGTGGGAATAATTTAACTCAAGGATCTCTACAAAGGTGATAAGGATTTTGGTGAAATTTATGTTGCTTGTACTGATTTTTATAATGCCCATCATGTTGCATATTTAGATTATATGGTAAAGGATAGTTTTATCTTCAAATAACACCTTCTTTTCATACCACAGTGCTCCATGAGGGAGAATATCATCAAGGAGAAGTACCAAGGCAGTTTGAGATGATATTTTGAGATTGACAAAACCTTGGAGCAAGTTAACAGATTTTACTATTGGCCAAAATTTCAAGCAGAGGTAAGGAATTTTGTAGAGAAATGTGTTATTTTTCAGAGGGATAAAGGAACTTCAAGCAATGCAGGGTTATACCAACCATTGGACATATGTCAAAGGTCATGGGAATGTTTAAGCATGGATTTTGTTCTAGATTTGTTGATGACACCAAAGGGGTTTGATAGTGTCTATGTTGTAGTAGATAGATTTAGTAAGATGGCACATTTTGTGCCTTGTAGAAGCACTAATGATACCTCATATATAGTAGGTATCTTCTTTTAAGAGATAGGGAGGATCCATGGTTTACCCCTTAGCACAGTCAGTGATAGGGATACTAAGTTTGTGAGTCATTTTTGGTGAACCCTTTGGAAGAAACTTGGTACTCAATTGTCTTTTTCATCTTCATACCATCCCCAATCTAATGGTCAAACTAAAGTTGTGAATAGGTCATTAGGAAGTATTCTAAGGTGCCTTACAAAACAATGTGGCCAAGCATGACATTTGATCATTGGGAAAGAAAAATATGCCTATAATTATTTAGCAAATAGAAGTACAGGCAGGAGTCCATTTGAAATTTTCTATGGTTGTCATCCCATAGGTATACTAGAATTGAGAGAACTCGGCTCACTGGCTCCTAGAAGTGCAAAAGGGGACAAATTTGCAGATAACATGAAAGAGATACATGCACATGTGAGAAAGACCCCATAAATTTTTTTAGAAAAGTACAAATCTCATGTTGATAATACAAGAAGGGATGTTCAATATAAGGTAGGTGACTTGGTTGTGAATTACTTGAGAAAATAAATACTACCGAAGAGGCAACCTAGTAAACTCCTGATGAAGAATATAGGACCCCTTAAGGTTGTCCAAAGATATGGTACTAATGCCTATGAAGTGAAATTTCCACCTAATCTTAGCATTTCACCCATCTTTAATATCAGTGGTATATACCCGTCTAAAGGTACTCTGCCAACCCCAAGTCAAGATGAAGCCACAAAATCAGGTGAAGTAGATTGGGTCCATGAATTACCTCATATTCAACCTGTGAAGCTGGAGATTATCCTTGATTCCAAAGTCATAAAGAAGATAGGGAAAGGATTCTATAAAGAGTATTTGGTGACGTGGGAAGGATTACCAGAATCAGATGCTATGTGGATGATAGAGTTAGCAATCTTGCAGCATGAGGAAACTTTCCAAGAACTCCTAACTCAAGAGACTTGAGTTTTCTCCTACCCTGGGAGTATGGTGTAGGGGCATAAGTGGTTCATAAGCCACAATCATTTTTTGTAAGCCTTTAAGGAACTTTTGTAAAGTTTGGTGACCTATAAGGTCCATTTTTGTTGTGCTTTGAAATAAGCCACAGGGAAATGTTATAAGCCCTAGTGCATTCCTTCCTAGTCATACCTTGTCCAAGGTCTAGGAGGTCACCTAATTTGTTTAGGGTTATTTTTTAAGTTTTTAGAGTAGGTTGGAATCTTGTCAATTTCAAAATCTTGTCCAAAATTGACAAGTTGCAAAAGATGTAAAAGTTGCAAAGTTGCAAAGTGCAACTTTGCAATATTTGTGAGAAACTTTTCCAATGTTGTGCTCAAAGGTTCCATAGGTAGTTGTAGGTGGTTGGAACTATTCCAAAGGAGTTTAAAAGGCCTTGGATCTGATTTGCAGAGATTGTTGACAGTTTGGGAATGAAAAGTTAAGTTTTGCTCCACAATTACTATGTTTTTCTTTGTTTATTTATTATTTCAGAGTAGTGTACGACTCTGTACGAATTGGTAGAAGTAATTCCAGAGCATGAAAATTTAATTTTATGCTTTATCTTTCTTTGAATTTAATTCGAAGTCCTAAATTCATCGTAGATAGAATTTGTGTCAGTTAGAATCCAAACAAGTCTGTAAATCCTTCAATAGAGGGTTTGCATGCAAAAGGCCCTAAATTCTGACATTCCACCATGGGAATAGGATGAATGTTTGTGAAATGTTAGAATAGGTTATATATTAGTATATTTTTTAGGTGGTAGATTTGTGGTAGCGGAAACACCATTTTTCCCATGAAGCCCTAGGCTTGGCATAATAAATGTGACAAGTCTGTTGAGAGGAAATGGTGAATAGAATGTGCAAATACAGGTGTGTGGGTGTGATATTTGTGAATGGAAGGAACATTTGAGGTCAAATAGACCTTATTAAAGTATTGGTTGAATGCTCCTAATTGACTGATGAATATGTTTTTGCTTGATCACAGTCATACCATGTTTAAGACTAGGAAGGCCTAATTTGAGCACCTACAAGTTGACCTAATTAAACAAGGAACCGAACCCATTTAGTAATATTTCAAGGAGGATAAAGGGTATCCAAAAATGGTAATACATGTTGGGGTTATTTGGGAATTTTGAGAAATATATCCCATAAACTCATGAATTAGGGCTAATTAAATTAGGTCTCTACTAGGCCTATTTTCTACAAGATCGAATTGTGGGGTTCTTGGAGTGGAACCACATGACTTAGGAGCATGAAATATAGTGGGACTAAGGTGAATCACATTGACACATGGTCTGCTAGATGTCAATGGAAATATCCTAATTGGAAGGGTTTGGTTGCTTGATAGAGGAAGTGAAGTGAAAGGCTCTTGTAGGAGGAGATTGTATCTCCTTGGATAATTAGGGATTGTTTTGGGGGAAAGACCTTGGGAGGATCCCTAAGAAAATTCATTGTAAACCTTGAGAAGGTGAAGAAAAAGAAGAAAATAAAGAACCATTGGATAGTTCAAAGAGCCTAGAAAAACCCCTATGAAACCAATTTGATTCAAGACCCAAGACTCTCTGAATCAAGAGGGATAACCTCTTGTGTTGGCCACATAACCTAAAGTAAATCAACTAGAAGAGAGGCATGTGGTGACCTTTGTATCTCTATAGTCCATGAAAAGGCATCAATCCATCAAGCACCTCCAGAACAAAGAACAAAAGAGGAAAACCCCACTAGGTAATCTCCCAACATTCCACTCAATAGATAGAAGACATATATCATCAAGTTTTCATCCATAGAAGAGATCTAGGAGAACACATCAACACGGGGATTTGGAGGGCAAAATATTGAAGAAGAAAATATTGTCATTTGCACCAACCATTGGAAACTCCACCCGTGGCTTTGTAAGTTTTTCTCATCCTATTATCTCCTCTCAATCTTGGGTCAATTCTAGTCCTTCCCCTACTATTTCATCAAGTCTAGTTATATCTTCTCCACTTGTTCAAATCTTGTCTTTGGACATTCCAAAGTCCCATCGAACATAATCCTTTACAGTATTATAATAAAATGTGATGACTTCCCCTATGTAAATTTTCACCCCAAGGGAATCCCAAATATTGTTAGCTTCTATAGTACCATCCACTACCATAGTAACTCCAAGTTCACCTTTATTAGTTCATAATGTACAACCCCTTCCACCATTTTCTCCTACCATCCTAAATTTTTCATAATTTATTTGACAAGGGTTATAGGCCAAATCAATAGTTGTTTTGGTGGATTTTTCTTTATCCCCTAGTTCCCATTTTGTTGGGAAACATATAAAATCCCCATCAATAATTGAAAACCAAATTAGTGTCACTAAGAAAGCCAAGATTGCAAGAGCTAAAAAATAAATATTAGAGAAGATGGTAGAACTTCTACCCTAATGTTGAGCTCCTTGTTTGATGAAAAGAGTAGACAGTTCACTATGGTTTCCAAGATTCATCTTAAACACTATGATAGATATGTAATTAGCATTGATTTGAAGTTGGCATAGCCATAGGAAAAAGTGGAATTGGTGGAAGATTCACAAAAAGTGGTGACATATGATTTCTTAAAGCTCACTCACTAGTTGGAAAAGATTGAAAAAGTATTGCAGGAAGCTAAATTCACAATTGATAGGGTTAGATTTCAAGCCAATTTCTATGAATCATATTGTCTCTGCCTTAGAAAAGAGATGAATGAGGGTAATTCTATAGTCCTATAGTCTGAAAGAGAGAAGATTGTAGAAATTCAATCCAAATTAGAGGATTCTTTATCAAAGTTGAACAAGGAGAAAGAAAGCATTAACCTATGAGTCTAATCAAAGGAGCAGGAGATAGCCAAAATCCATAAATCTCTTGAAGAATCCCAAAAATGTATGAGAAATTTGGAAAAAAGAGGCGGAGCTTGAAACGAATGGACTTGCTTAGAGTGTAACCAAGGTGAAAAATCAGTTAAGAGAGGAAGGAAAAGAGAGAGATATTTGAAATGAAACTATGGGATAAAACATAGGAGCTAGACAAAAAAAACAAGGATCTCGTTTGTACCATAGCTATGCAAGCACAAGATAAATAAGAATTACAAGAAAAAAAGTCTAATTTCTAAAGGGAAATGCACTTCTAGATAGAACAAAAACTTAGATTGAGAAATAAAATCATCAAATAGCAGAGTCTACCCTATAAACCAAAGAAAAAGAATTGGTAAAGCTCTAACATGTTGTATAAGATGCTCTCGTAGAAGTAAGTAGGATAGACAAGGCACTCAAAGAAAAAGATTCAACAATTACAGGTCTCTATCACTATTTCCATTCAGAAGACAAATTGCATTCCAATGATTTAACAACTATATGTATCCATCTAGGATAAAATAGAAGCCTCCATGATAGTTTTAGTGTCATCCTTCAAATTCATTGTAAATTCCTTAAATTTGAGCACAAAGGTCAGTTCTATGATAGATGAAACCCTACAAAAGATCACTCCCATGGTAGTTGAGGCACAAGGTCTAATCGAAATATTGTGTCTGGTGAATTAAAACAACTTAATGGTATTGGGCATTATTGACAAAAGGGTCAATGCTAAAAGGGATAGGGAGTTTATCAAATGCAATGGAACTACCCTACATACTAGAAAATGCCTCAAGATTATTGAATTCTCTACCTCACAGATGAAAGGTCAAATTTACATGTTCATAAAAGAAGGATTTCCCTAAACTTTCTATCCAAATGGAATTTTTCTTCAGGAGGCTCAGATTAAATAGTCAATAAATAATAAAAGACAAGATCAATATTTTTTGCAAACTCTTGGGCGTGATCCTGATGTGGCTTGACTTGAGATGATACTTTCTCTCCCAAAGGAGTTGCATTTTCATATGGAGGTTGCATGTCCTGCACTAGAAAGTTTGTCTTTCAAATAAATGCTTGAATTATATGGTGCTTTCTATGACTTATAGCTGCATGACTATCTCACTAAGGTAGATTGGGCCCCACTACAATCTACCCTATTCAGGTTATGATCTCCCCTTTTTACTTTTGATTTACTTTTTCAAAGATATGTCACACTTTAGGCCAACTTATTAGCACAACTAAATTTAAGCATTTCTAACTAAAAATTAGTTTTGGCCAAACATATCATCTACCTAGATTCATTGTAGCTAAGTTAGATATGTGCCTTAACTTTTCTAATTAGAAGTGTATATTGAATTCATATTTTAGACAACTTTGGGTCCAATTACCAAAAAATAAAAATTATTTTAGAAAAGCGATGTTTCAACAACCCTACTCCTTTTATTGATATTTAAAAAAAATATTAAAAAATACCCTTTTGCAGATCTATTTAAAGGGTGAACTGACAATAGTGGGTTGCACTTTTTAGCCTGAACAGACACTGATATGTGCATTCTGGAAAAAACTTCACTTTCAAACGCATATTGTTGCTAAACCGTTACAAATTGGCAGATGAACTAAATTAGAGTCTTTTGGGATTTTCTGTCTAGATTCTAAATATGTTTTTTATTTTTATTTTGGAATTTATTTGAATCAAATTTGCTCTCCCATGAAAACTAGTATGTTGTCGAAAACAACATTTTTAAAGAGTGACACTCACTATATAGAGTATAAATTTTTTTTAAATAGATATCTAGTTGATTCTTTCAAATTTAGTTTTGTAACATCGATATCTATTGTCTACAATTGGTTTCATGACTTCATCCTCAGTGTTTCATATTTTATTAATATTTGAACTTGACTTAACCATAATTTTGACATACATTTATTTCATAGCTTGTAACTTGTTGTGTATTTGTCCAATTTTATTTTTATTTTTTTTATAGAAAGAAGACTTCAATACCTAGTGCATATATATTTATCAAATATTTTTTCTCTCATCTACTATTTTTCCTTGAACGTTGAACATAGATGTTGATGTTTGGTAAGAAACGTACATTTTATTGACTTCAAAAAACATATGCACAATAAACTCAAAATTTATTAAAATCATAACCATTGGAAAGTTCATTTTGAGTACTTGTGTCCTGCATATATGGGTTTGTCAATATTGTCCCATTTGAACCCTCAGATTAAGCTCTGAAGGCCTGAAAACTTCAGATTTTTCTTGGCCTTTGGAGAACCATGCTAACTAGGAGGTTTTGATAGAAACCTCTTTCTATTGAAACCTCCTGGCATTATTGCGGGGTTAAAATTCTTAACTCAACCACTTTCTATCGAGAAAACTTAACGACTTTCGATAGAAACCATAGTCGGCCAATTTTTTTAATTTTTTCAGGCTATTGCCTATTTCATATAAATAAAGATGTTTTTTTTTCAATTTTCTAAACACAAAATTTGAAGAATAATTCACATTTTGTAGAAGAAAGACATTTGGAAGTGCATTTTTTTTAAATTTTGTGGAGTTTTAAAAGAGCATTTTCAAAGGAAAGTGATGCGAAATAAAAGGACAATGGAAAATAAGAATACACAAAAGTATTCACCTGAAACCAATCAAAGACTACGTGAAGAACAGTGGAAAGATATCATAGTAGGAAAGTAGACACCTCTCTCTCTCTCTCTCTCTCTCTCTCTCTCTCTCTCTCTCTCTCTCTCTCTCTCTCTCTCTCTCTCTCTCTCTCTCTCTCTCTCTCTCTCTCTCTCTCTCTCTCTCTGTGGTGAATATGTTTTTTTAACTTCTACTTGGGTGAATATATATTTTTTACCTTTCCTCTTAAGACTTATCTCATTGAATGTATGTGTGATCTATTGTATTATGAAAATTTTATTGTTGATTAATTAGGAAATGTCTTAATGGGATGATTTAATATTTATCTCATTGAATTTATGCATCATATTATATTAGGAAAATTTTACTTTTGATTAATTAGTACATGTCTTAAGGGGATGATTTAATACTCATCTTATTGAATGTATGCATGATATTGCAATACTTTAATTTTTTATGTAACCGATCCAAGGGCTTGCTTGCACAATTAGCTAAGAAGATCTTCTTTGTCTTCTTCAAGGATCCTACTCTCCTTTAGGTCGTTATTATGCTTAGGTGATTAACCAATTCCTAATCCCACTCTTCTCCAAGAGTCTCACACTTGTGATTCACCTTTGAAAGACTAACACCCTAGTAGTTACTTCACTTCCTCTCTTACACTTAGAAGGATCCAAGCGTCAACTCCACTCTAACATCCATGAATCATTGTAGGGATGTCCATCATCATGTATAAATTCAATCTAATCCCATTTTACTCCATTTTGGAGGATCTCTTAACTCTTTTCAATCGAGTTCCAACTTTAGTCTCAAAGAGGCCTAATAGGGCATGTTGCCTTATAGCCTTTCACAGTGACCTTTTCCTATTTCTTGTAAAACTTTTCCAAAGAATTTGAAAATATAAGACCATATCCAAATACCCTTTATTATTTTATAAGATATTTTTAAATTTTTAGTTCCCTAAGTCATCCGTACATAGGGTTCCTACAATCTAGGTCCAATAGGGCTAATAGGCCTAATTTCTAGGACTGTCTGCAACTTAGTTGAAAACTTGTTCAAAACTTAGTCTCAGTGATTGGTATGAACTCAACCATCATAGTATGTTAGGATAAGACTAAAACCTAACCAAAACCTTACTTATTCCGTACATTAATTTCTTCCCGTGTATGAAACATGTAAACTCTTCTATCCTAAACCACTAACCGAGCACTGTCGGCTCACCTAGGGCTTAGTAGTAAAAATAGCTCTCCATCTTCCTAAGACTCCTAATCCTAAAAATATGTAAAATAATAACTCCCCTAACATTTCCATCCATCCTTAGGGTTTTCCCATGGCTAGATTTCATGGGGGAGCCATAACTAGACTGACTGGTCAAGACAAGACCAATAGACTCTCTAAACACAAAACAATTTATACAAGACCTTAAACGACCATAAAGAAACTTGACTACTAAATGAAAAACACTCCACACTATCCTAAGAACATAAAATAGTCATTATTTCAAATCTTTCAATCCATAAGGTATCACTGTCACAAGGAAATGCTCAGGATTTCTGAAAAACACAGAATTGCAGACTGTATTACACTTCCAAACTTGTTACAATCAAAAACTAACTGATGAGATTTGAGTCTCTCTATGCATTATATGCCTTCTTCCATCATTATAGGCCTTGTTGGTCAATTCCCCATTCCTAGTTTGTAGGGGGATCTAAGGTAACCGTGTTGCATGCAACATTTGCAATAATTGCAAATGTTGTCATGACAACAATTTAGCAACTTTTGGCATCTTTCCTTTTATGCCACTTTCCTCATTTCTATGACCTCTAACCTCTTCATTTCAAGGATCCGAGATCATTAAATACCTTATGGCATCTCTATGTCCTCATTTATGTGTTTAGGACACATTCATGACTCAAATCCATCATTTAGCAACTAAGCCTAATAAAAATGAATAACTACTAACAATCGCTACTTTGGTGACCTTAGTCCTAATGACTAACTCACCTAGCCCACATTATAAAGACCTTCTAAGGTCTAGAAACAACCTAACTATCTTGACTTGGCCAATGTCAAGTATAAGCCAAAAATGATTAAAACATGGAGGTTAGCCTAGGTGTGTTCCTGCACCATCCTCCCCAAAATAAAAAGATCAATCCACCCTTGGATTGAGGATGCTTGGATCAATCCCCATCTTCTTGAACTCTAATTCTTTTACCCATACTGCATCAACATCTGTTTGGTCATGCTTCTTTATCAAATGTTCCTTGTAGGCTTTGGTTCTAGTATGTTTGTAGACTCTAGTATTTAGTACACTATCAGCTCCTGTGACTGTAGCAGAGGGTAATTGGAGGTCTTCCACATCTCTAATCACTTCTTGGAGACTCTGATCCATGTATTGTTGTGGTCCTTTGTAATGGACTAAGTCTGCAATGTTAAAAATAGGTGACAGTCCACTGTCTTCCGGGAGCTCAACTTTGAATGCATTATCACCATACTTAGCTAAGATAGGACAGGGACCTATCCTCCTCATCTGCAACTTGTGAGGGACTCCCTTTTGAATTATTGATTTTTTAAGATGTACCATGAACAAGTCACCCACATTGAACTGAACTATTCTTCTACTCTCATCAACCTTGGTTTTGTGTTTCAAGGTGTTCTCAATCAAAGTCTTCCTCACTATCTCATGTATCTCCTGCATTGCACAAGAAAAATCATTTGCATATCCACTTGACTTCACTCCATCCTTCAAGTCTCTCAACTCATAGACTTCTCTAGGATGAAATCCATATACTATCTCAAAGGGGCTCTTCCCTATTGATCTATTGATGGTGTCACTGTAGGCATACTCAGCCTATTCAATCAATTGATCCCATTGTTGTCTGTACTCCTTTTTCAAGTACCTTAGTATATTTCCAAGGCTTCTATTCACCACTTTAGTCTTACCATCAGTTTGGGGATGGTAGGAAAACCCAAAGGATAAATTAGTGCCTAATCTTTGCCAAAGAGTCTTCCAAAAATGACTCATGAATTTGGTGTCTCTATCAGACACAATGCTCTTAGGTAGCCCATGGATTCTTACTATCTCTTTGAAGAAGAGAGAGGCTATTTGGCTGGCATCGTGAGTTGTCTTGCATGGTGTGTGTGTAAATGGGTACCTGTTGAAAATGACACAAACACTCAATATATCATTGCATTAGCTCAAATGGTTAGTCAAAATGTTATAAACCACTAATATCGACCTATTGCCTGCTAACTAGGAGGAGTGTAATTAGTAACATATCAGCCCTCAGAATATGCTACAAATCAGTGATGAATACAACCTAGCATGAAATATTTTTATTTAAAATCAAGCTAAAAGACATGAAAAACAAGTATTCTAGCTCTAAAACATGAAATGAAAACAATAAACTAGCATGCTAAAATGGATGAAACGTGAATCTAGAGTGAATCTAACAGCATAACAATATAATTTTGATCTAAATTGAAGGCTTATTTGCTCTCAAAATAGGCTTCTATTTATAGAAGAATGGGAGAGAGAGAGAGGAGACAGGGTTCATTTATGAATTTGGAGTCTCATAAATGAATATGTAAGAGCCTTTAATGCCCAAGGCATTAATAAGGCATGGGAGAGACATGGGCTTAAGGAATCTTTATTAATGAAGGCATTAATGAAGGCCTTAAAGAGGGAAGGGAGGATGTAAGAGAATATGGACTTTAAGAAAGTCCAGCTTGAGAAAGTGGACTTTCTCAAGTGGGGGGAGTTGTTAAGTATTCCTTAATGGAATGTGACAACATTAGGAGGTGGATTAGAGTAGAATTTAGGATTAGGATTAGATTAGTATGGGTGAATGGGTTGAGAAGGGTTAGAACCCAGGGTAGAAGTGGTTGAGATAGGTTAGGTTGGGGTTTAGGGGAATATTAATAAATGAAATA
>MU228090.1:1202340-1223100 GCA_018584345.1 Thuja plicata | reverse complement strand
CCAACTCTGATAATCTGCTCTGTACATCTTTCTTCTCTTTTTGTATCATTCACACTTAGCGTGTCACCTTTGACTTGCTATAAGTATCTTCCTCAAAGTATGAGATCATGGGACCTATAAGACAACTCTTTATAACATCCTTGTCAGCTCTATTAAGCACGCAAGCATTATTACAACCGCACAAGTATAAACTGAATAGACGTGACGCTTCACTAAGTCGGCCTCACCAATTTAACTCTAACTTTGCAATCTTCTTGAAACATGTTTGGTGCCTTTAGATGAATATCATCAACTCATAACTAAAAATGAATATACACATGCATATCCTAAAGATAGGCGCAACTCAAGAAACACGTTATATACGTTGGCCCTAAACAGTTACACTTCCAGAACTGTAACTGCCAATAACAAAATTACATAACTTTACTGAAACATCATATCTGGATCTGCGTGTATGATCATAACATAATAAACATGTCAACAACATGTATCTATCCACGCAAGTCTTCATATCATCATTCTGATAAGTACATATAGAATTACTACTGTGTATTATATGTTGTCATCAATGACAAACATACAATCAATCAACTGCTCAGAATCAAATCTCCAACAAAATATTATTTAATATAAAAATTTACATATATACATGAAAAATGTTGAAAAAAACTCAGAAAATGATGTTTGAATGTCGCTTTCCGCTACAGCACTTTCCTTTCAGATGAAACCCCGCCGTCCAAATGAAAGTGACGGTGGGGTTAAAAACCCCAATTCATTACTTTCAATTGAAAGCCACGTCATATTCACTTTCAATTGAAACCTTATTTTTTACAATTGAATTTTTTTTTCAAACTTTCGATCGAAAGTAACTTAGTAGGGTACTTTCAATCAAAAGTATAGATCTTTCGATCAAAATTTTTTAAGACTTTCTATCAAAATTTATTTTTGATTAAACTTGCAAATTTTGGGTTTTGGAGGAATTCCTTCCTCTAAAAAAGTGGAACCCACTATTATGGGTTCATCCATAAGTGAACTTTCCTGTAAATACATATTTTTAATATTTTAATAACTCTTTATATTTTATATTTATTTTTTATTGAAAGCATTCATCATCACAAAAATACACAGTTGATAATCATATCATGGAAAAATAGTAAAATTTATTTAAAAATTTAGGAAAAAATGATGTAGTAGAGGAAAATATCTATATCAAGAGGGTATAATTTATTTCTATTTTGGATGAATAGTTAAGAAAAAAGGTGGCATCGAATGGAAAGAGATATATTTCAGTACACAAAAATTTTAGCTTTGTATTTAAAAATACATTTATAAAACTAGTTAAAAGATATATCCATGCACTAAAGTTTCAAGTTATCTATACAGAAAAAAAAAATTGTATAATTTTTTTTTAAAAAAAATACTATATAAAGGTTGACAGACGATGTAACTCCAATTTCAGTATTTTATCAGCAACAAAAAAAAAAAAAAATTTAACTACATTTCTATAATTTTTTAATTTTTTTCAAAAATTACAAACATAAAATACATTAAAAGTAAAACATTTCATTAATTTACATCATTTAAAAATTCTCAACATATATCCCTCTTTATAGTGATTTGATTTAAAAGCTTGAATCAGTGTTGGTCATTTCCTTTATAAAAGTGTGACACAACTTTGTACTTTTACCCTTGAATTTTTGTTTAGACCCAAAAATATTGGGTTCGCATCTCCACAGGCAAAGCTTCCCGATAGTTGCAAATTTTGTAGACATGTCTACAAGTGGCCTAAGGTAGATATAATGTTAAAATGCCACTCAAGATATTTATGGGATTTTCTTTTTCCCACTCTCTAAAGTCTTTTGGGAGCATGCAGGATTGCCACTTGTTAGTGTTTTGTGTCTCTGGTTCTCCATGTTCTTTGATAAAAAAAAAAAGGTTTCTAAGTGTCACACGCATAAATTTTTTTGTAAAGGAAAGGAATGAGCTAGCAACAACCCCTGATCATCCAACACATGTCCCAAGTGAAGCAATGTAATAGAAAAATCATTGGCTTTGAATTTGTTAGAAGGTCATGATAATGATACTAACAACAATAGAGTACTCCTTCACGCATGGTGGCAAGTCAATTATCATAGTAATATTATGCACTTGAGTAGTTATAACTACTCCATGAAGGATTTGATCCACATGGTGCTAATGGTAGGAATTTATTCTATTGAAAAGGGGGTTGGGGAATATTAGTAGGGGCTAGTCCTATTTAAAGAGAAAAGGTCCTCTAGTTTAAGGTTCAGATTTTCATGTAAAAGAAAGACTATGTACTTTATCATGTTTGTTGATAAGACTTAAAGTTTTGCTCGATTTTAATTCTCACTTGTTTTAAATAGATCATATTATATCAAACTATGGTACAAGCCTTTATGGTGTAATTCTAAATATTGAATACATTCAAAATTCTATGTCATGTGAGTAATATTATCTTGCTCTTGGTTGTAGAAATCTTATATATCTAATTAGAAGGTTTGTATTACTGAATCATGTGTTTCACTTTTTTAGTATTATTTACTGTCGAATGATAAGAATTATATCATGTTTTTGTCAAATACTATAGTGGTTTTAAGTGCACAAATACATTGTTATTAAAATTGTGTGCTACTTCTCGAGCTTTAGTAGATGTGTCTCATCAAGTAATTTGAATATTGTAGAATCTTTTTATGACCCTTTTGTTAGAATAACTGAGAGGGGGTGAATCAGTGGCCTTAAAATTAATTCCAATAATCCAAAACTTATATCACAAATATAATATCCTCTAGTTATCTTTCAGTCTATCAAGATGTATGCCTTATGTAATTCTAACAAATATATACTGCTCGGTAAGATATATTATTTATCTTTTTCTAGCCTTTACCGAGTAGTAGCAATTAGACTTAGTGTTTACCGACCACTCCAATTTTAGTAATGTGTAAAGTAAGCTATCAATGCAATGAAAGAAATACACATTTGACACATGGATTTTAACATGGAAACCCTATTAAAGGAAAAAAAATTACTTGGGACCAGTAACCCAAAATTTCCACTCTTCTAAAGTGAGCTCGGTGAAGAGCCAACCCTGTTAAAGGTTACAAACACATTGTTAAGTGCAACCTTGTTAAAGGATTCAAAACTAACATTTTGTCTTTTGACCTAGCATTCACTATGTTGTCAACAAGAAAACCTTTTGATACTCTTGAGTATCTCAACACAATAAGGATAGTTAAATCCCAGTCGATTAAGAGATTTTCTAAATCAATGGTTAAACTGAAATAGTAAATGATATGTTCAACAATAAAAATTTAACTTACAGATTCTCAGATCTATTGTTAGTCCAATAATACCTCTTTGATCAATGTTCACTTTAGTTCCTTTGCTCACATCTTTGTTCTACTCAGTGAATGTTGTGTTCTTTGTTGCTCAGTGTCTGCAAAATTCTTTGGCTTTGTTCTTTTGCCTGTATGATTAGATCTACATGAAGACATCTATCTTCACACAAAATATACTCAGCATTTCTCTCTTCCTAATGAATTCCTTGTTTCTTTATATAGACATGATATTACCATTCAATCTTCTTGTTTTCATCATAGATCACTTCTTGATCCACAAATCTCGCCATGATTTTCTTTATTCTATAAAGCTCTGCTTTAGTTTCTTTCCACAAATATCTCCTTTTTATCTATGAATAAAACTAGCTTTAAATATCCTTCTTATCTTTAGCTTATCTGATCGATGAAAATAAAACAATCAATCAGTTAACTCTAAATATAATTTTTCTAGCTAATTATTTTTGTCATTTTCAAACTCTAATTAGTTTCGATCAAAGACTTTAGTTGTGCTCATTCAATGACTTCAGTTATGCTCGAGCATCAACTTCATTTATGCTTGGTAATCATTGGCTCAATTTACACTATGAACTATTATGCTCGGTATATGTTGTGATTTGTCACTCGGTGTATATATTACCAATGACATAAACTTTTTCTTTTGAGATCTTTAAGGTTAATGACAATATTTTTTTGAACAATCAAACCATATCAAGTTGACATCAATGACAATACAATATATTAATTGATTTAATGTCTTGCATTCACTTTTACAGCTCGGTGATCATCAGCTTATCATCTTCAAACATTCAATCAGTTATAGTTCATCAATCTCTCCCTTTGGCATTTTTGGCAACACAATATGAAAAATGCCATATCATACCAAACTTATTGTTCTATAACCATTTCAAATATCTGACTCTCGGTAATCTCTTCTAGCTTAGATTTTATTATGTAGTCTGCTTTTCCTTTCTTCATTCCCTTCAATGGATAGATGTAGAAACTTCTGATTCTATCTCACCCTTTCTTGTAGAATTTCTTCTCCCTTTTTTGGATAAATATGCAGTGTTAACTTTCTCCAATTCTCTCCCTTTGATGCATGGTTATATCATTGAATATTTCTCTTCCTTTGGATATTCTTCTCTCTCCCTTTGACAATTTATTCTCTTTGATGGATATTTCATTATTAGATATCTCTCTCCCTTTGAAGCAATGCCAAACAAAAATATATCATTGAATCTCCTTTCCATCAGCAATGCAAATTTTTAGTAGCCAACAATATCTCTAGTATGTGGTTCGGATAAGTACCTTCTTGTACTGATATGTCATTGTCATCCATATCTAGCTTGCATCAACATGATTGATCTTCTGATTGTGTGTAGGGTGATGTAGCCTCCAAGTCATCTTAGTGACTAGTAGACAAGGGTCGAACCCCTATTTTATTCCTTAGGTACTCAAATGTATCCTTTGGCAGTGGTTTTGTGAATATGTCTATTAATTGTTCTTTGGATTGTACATATTCCAGTATCACCTCTTTCTCTTGTACTTGTTCCCTCAAGTAATGATACTTAATAGCTATGTGCTTTGTTTTAGCATGCATCACAAGGTTCTTTGAGATGTTTATAGCACTTGTATTATCACAATAGATAATCATTGGGTCAAGAATTTCCATATTCATACATTTCAGCAATTGCTTGATCCATGCAATGTTAGAGCAATTCGCAGCAGCAGCTATATAGTCTGCTTCTATAGTTGATTGAGATATGCATCCTTTATTTTTACTTATCCATGTGACAAGTATGTCACCCATAAATAATGCTCCTCTTTTAGTGCTCTTTCTATCATCTATGTTTCCAGCCCAATCAACATTGATATAAACTTGTAGCTCAAATTTGCCTTCTTTATTATACCACAAACCATAGTCTTCTATATTCTTCAGATATCTTAGAATTATTTTAACAACAGTCATGTGTGATTCCTTAGGATTAGCAGAGAATCTTTCAACTATACCAACTGCATGTGCTATATTGGGTCTAGTGTGTATATTTTTCCAATCATAGATCTGTATAAGGTCTGATTTACCTCGGTTGTCTTGTCTTCATTTGTCAATTTTCATCTAGTTGTCATAGGTGTTCCAATTGGTTTGGAGTCATCCATCTTGAATATCTTCATAACTTCTTTGATGTATTTGGATTGTGTGATGTAGATGTCTTCATCATGTTGTAGAATCTATAGACCAAGAAAAATTTTGATCTCTCCAAACATTAACATCTCAAATTCTTTGCTCATTTCATCAACAAATGACTTGCATAACATATCATTACCTCCAAATATGATATCATCAAAAAGTATCTCAGAAATAAAAATCTTATCATCAATATCTGCTTTTAAATATAGATTATTGTTATCACTTGGTCTTACAAATCCAATACTAATGAGATAAGACTGAAGTCTTTCATATCATGCTCTCAGTGCTTGTTTTATCCATACAAGGCTTTGTGTAGTCTAAAAACCATGTTCCTCTTGTTAGGATCAACAAACCCTTTAGGTTGTTCAATGTATACCTCTTCTTCTAGTATTCCATTCAGAAATGCAGATTTAACATCCATTTGGTATACTTTGAATCCTTTAAAAGAAGCATAAGCAAGTAGAATTCTTACTCCTTGTCGTATAGCAACGAGTGCAAAGGTTTCTCCATAGTCAATACCTTCTTCTTGTGCATACCAGTCTTTCTTTGTTCCTTGTGACTTCTCCATTCTCATTCAATTTGTTTCTAAATATCCATTTGGTACCAATGACATTTTTGTCACTCAGTCTAGATACTTATGTCCATGTTTTATTCTTATCAATCTATTCAATCTCTTCATTCATTGCACTAATCCGTTCTTGATTCTCAAGTGTAGTATTAACAGATTTAGGCTCAAAATCACAAATCAAACATCTAGTGTTAAGTGACTTACTTCTTGTTCTCATTCCAGCTCTTTTATCTCTAATGATTTGGTCATGTGGATGGTGTCTTCTAACATATTTAGCAAGTACAGGTTCAGATCTTTGTTCATCATTCTAATCATCATTTTGACCTTCATTTTGATCTTCATTATCACTCAGTTCAGCATTGTGAGCATTTTCCTGATTCTCGGTGTGTGCATCCTATTGCTCGGTTGCATTTTTCTGTCGCTCAGTAGCGTTACACTGTTGTTCAGGAAAAGTGTCAGGTTCTTCACTATAGAAAAATTTGTTGTAATCTTTCAGTTCCTTTCTTCTTTCCTCATCATTTTTCGTAGCAAATTCATCCACTTTAACATTTGCACTTTCAATGATTTTGTTAGAAGATTTGTTCAGACATTTATAAGATTTTCTTTTGGTAGAATATCCTAGAAATATTCCTTCATCACTTTTGGAGTCAAGCTTTCCATTTCTATCATCTTTTAATATATAACATTGACTTCCAATAATTCTAAAGTAACTCACATTTAGAGTGCATTCATACCATAGCTCATAAGGTGTCTTATTGGTGTCTTTCTTCAATTGAACTCACTTTAGTGTATAGATAGCAGTACTTACAACTTCTCTCCAGAATGTTTGTGTGATGTCTTTTTCAATCATCAATATTCTGGCACAATCAACAATTGATCTATTCCTCCTTTCAGCAATCTCATTTTTTTGTGGAGTCCTCGACGCAAAAACATGTCTTGTAATTCCATGCTCGTTACAAAAGTTAGTGAATCCATCAGAAATAAATTCTCCTCCTCTATCTGATCTTAGACTTTTTAGTTCTTTTCCACTTTGGTTTTCAACTTTAGCTTTGTACCATTTGAACATCTTAAATGCTTTAGACTTCTCTTTTAAGAACATGACAGTCATCATCCTAGAATAATCATCAACAAATAGAATGAAGTAACTATCACCATAATAGATGTTTTTTCTCATTGGTCCACATAAGTCAATATGGACTAACTCTAGAATAGCATTAGATGTGCAGGTTTTTCTCTTGAAACTAGACTTTGTCATTTTTCCTTTTTGACAATTCTTACACATGACATGGTCAGGTTTTGACATGCTCGATAAGCCTCTTACTTTTATTTTCTTGCTTATTCTAACCATGTTGTCAAAATTCACATGACATAACCTTTTATGCCACAACCAAACATCTTCATTTCTAGCCAATAAACAAGTGGTCTCAATATTATCAAGATAGAATAGGTTACCTTTTGTTTTCTCACCAGTACCGATCAATTTTCCTATTCCATTGTAGATCTTTGCCTTTTTGTTCTCAAATGCAACTCAGTGTCATGTGTTATTTAGCTATGAAACACTCAATAAACTATAGTTAAGTCCTTTCACCCAATATGCATTTTCACATCTGATCATATTATTCAACATGATAGTTCATTTTCCTTCAACTAGGCAAGATGAGTCATTACCCATCCTAACTGATCCACAATTACAATATTCAAAAGTTTCAATCTTTTCCTTATATCCAGTCATGTGGTGAGTACAGCCACTATCAATAATCCAGACATCATTTTTGCTAACTTTAGATATGAGTGCAGTTTCAACATACCTTTGTTCTTCATCTGAATCATCCTTCATAGCAACAAATACTACCTCAACATCTTCATCAGACTCGATGTCATTATTTTCAGTTTTGTTCTCAACTAGGTAACAAGCCTTATTGCCTTTGTCCTTGAAGTCTCGGTTATCTTTTCTGTCAGAGTTTTAGTTGTTTTTGTAGTCTCGGTCATCACTTCTGTCAAACTTATTTTCATAAGATCTATCATTGTTTCTTTCATCCTTTCTCTTGTTAGGGCATCTAGCAGCAAAATGTTCAATTTCTTTGCAATTAAAATAGACCAATGGTAATTTACCTTTGTATCTTCCTTTACCTCTATGTAATCTTCTAGCCATCAGTGCTTCAAGTTCATCAAGTTCTTGTTCATCACTGTCACTGTCACTATCATTTTTCATAGTGTGTCTATGACTAGATATTCTTATTTTTAGAGAAGATTTAAATGCATACTCAATAGTTGGTAAGACACTGTTGTCATAGTTGTTCATCTCAAATGAAATAAGTCTACCAATCAAACTATTAAGAGTAAAAATGTTATTTTCTACTTCTCTCATTTATTGAATTGCAGATACTCTAATAGCATAAATAGGTGGTAAGCTTCTCATAATTTTACTAACCATTGTTTCTTCCTCAAGTACTCCTACTCCAAAAATAGCATTAATGAATTCTTTGATTCTGCTACTATACTGAGTGATGTTCTCTCCTTTCATTCTCAGGTCATCAAACTTTCCTCTTAGGCTTTCAACTTTACCTCTCAACACATTGGTGTCTCCTCCATGTACTATCTTGAGTTTGTCCAACATTTTCTTTGCAATGGTGCATGATTTGACATCTTCAAATTCAGCATCGAATAGTGAAGAATAAAGTTATATCATCATAGAATTGTGTTCATATTTCTCTCTCAATTGATCAACAGTTAGAGGTCCAGTAGGTGCAACATATTCATCATCCAAGTATGTGTGACATCATTTCCAATACCTAATAGGTGAAGTCGTATCCTACTTTTTCATGATGGAAATTTGTCTTTGTTTAACTTAGGCACATCCCTTTTACTCATCTTGTGATCTTTAGCTTAAGTCTTTAAAATCTCTTCCAAGCACCAAAGCTCTGATACCAATTGTTAGAATAGCTGAGAGAGGGGGAATCAGTGGCCTTAAAAATATTTCTAATAATCCAAAACTTATATCAAAAATATAATATCCTCTAGTTATCTTTCAATCCATCAAGATTTATGCCTTATGTAATTCTAACAAATATATACTGCTCGTTAAGATATATTGTTTATCTTTTTCTAGCCTTTACTAAGTAGCAGCAATTAAACTTAGTGTTTACCGACCAATCCAGTTTTAGTAATGTGTAAAGTAAACTATCAATGCAATGAAAGAAATACACATTTGACTCATGGATTTTAACGCAGAAACCCTGTTAAGGGAAAAAACCACTTGGAACCGGTAACCCAACATTTTGATTCTTCTGAAGTGAGCTTGGTGAAGAGCCAACCCTGTTAAAGGTTACAAACACACTGTTAAGTGTGACCTTATTAGAGGATTCAAAACTAACAGTTTGTCTTTTGACCTAGCATTCACTATGTTGTCAACAAGAAAACCTTTTGATACTCTTGAGTATCTCAATACAATAAAGATGGTGAAAGCCCACTCGGTTAAGAGATTTTCTGAATCAATGGTTAAACTGAAACAGTAAATGATTTGTTCAACAATAAAACTTTAACTTGTAGATTTTCAGATCTATTATTAGTCCAATAATACCTCTCTGATCAATGTTCACTTCAGTTCCTTTGTGAATCTTTGTTCTGCTCGGTGAATGTTATGTTCTCTGTTGCTCGATGTCTGTAGAATTCTTTGGCTCTGTTCTTCAGTCTGTATGATCATATCTACATGAAGACTTCTATCTTCACACAAAATATACTCAGCATTCATCTCTTCATAATAAATTCCTTGTCTCTTTATATAGACATGATTTTCCCATTCAATCTTCCTATTTTCATTGTAGACCACATCTTGATCCGTAAATCTCACCATGCTTTGCTTTATTCCGTAAAGCTCTGCTTTAGTTTTATTCCACAAATATCTCCATGTTAACTATGAATAAAACTAGCTTTAAATCTCCTTCTTATCTTTAGCTTATCTGATCGATGAAAATAAAACAATCAATCAGTTAACTCTAAATATAGCTCTGCCAACTAAGTAGTTTTGTCAGTTTCTAACTCCAGTTAATTTTGGTCAAAGGCTTCAATTGTTCTTGGTCAATGACTTCAGTTATTCTCGGGCATCAAATTCATTTCTACTCAGTAATCACTTGCTCGGTTTACACTGTGAACTGCTCTTCTCTATATACACTATGAATTGTCACTCGGTGTATATATTACCGATGACATAAACTTTGTCCTTTCATATCTTTAAGGTTAATGACAATATTTTTTTGAACAATAAAACCATATCAAGTTGACATCAATGACAATACAATATATTAACTGATTTAATATCTTGCATCCACTTTTGCAGCTCGGTGATCATCAACTTATCATCTTCAAACATTCAATCAGTTATAGTTAATCACCTTTTACCTTGTTCTTGCTTCAAAAATGAAGAGATAGTGGTGTTCTATGCTCAATCTTTGAAATTTTCTTATTTTCATTATCTTGTCTCACATTTTGAAATATCTAGAAGTTTGTCTAAAGTATTCTAAAGATTGTGGCGCATTGCCTTAGGATTATATTTATATTATAGTACTTGTAGAATTCCAAGATCAATCAGAGATAAAAACAAGCACAATAATCAAAATGAGAGAAAATTTGACCACCCAATAAGCTAGAGATGAAATGTACATATAGGAAGAGTGATTGGAATGAATCAAAATTTGAACCCAACACTCAATGAGTGGTGGTGAGTGTCCTCCCACTAAACTAGGATGATTTTTCAAAATAGAATCGATGCCTCTTTAAACAACTCATAAACGATCACAACTTATGTGAACAAGTGTCAAATGAATGTGGGCGACTAAGCAGGCTTAATAAGCCTAAGTGTAAATAAATTAAATAAATACACTAACACACCCCCCCCCCTAAGCATAACCTAGCAAGGCAAGTTTAAAAAAAAGGGTCCCGACTACTAGCCTGGTGAGCTACCCATGCACAATGATCAAATCTCTCATACGAGGATAAAGATAGAAAACCTAGATGGAAAAACTATCCTCTAAAAAAGAGATAATAAGAGAAGAAGCCTATAAGGCCCCCCAAAGAATGATGATGATGATGCTAGGTAAAAGCGCAATAATATGTCACCCTTTTACAAAGAAAAAGGTTAACATCACCAAAACTGTAAAACTTGAAGGGCATAAAACTCATATTTCTATTGAGAATTTGAAGATGATGTAAACTGATGAAATGTGTCAAATAGGATGAATTGTATGCCAATAATTTTATAAAAAGAATTGAACCAAAATTAATATGTTTTTTGAAATTTTTAGGTCTATTTTTCATTTTCTAGAAAATACTGTAAATCAGGGAGTTTACTTCCCGCCAAATCATTATAAGTAAAACATTGTTTTTTCTTCCAATTTTAGAATATGTTTTAGATGACATGTATAGGTAGTGAAAAAAAAAGAAAGAGGTGTTTTCGATGTATAGTTTTCCTGTTATAAGTATTCAAATTCGAACTTACTTGAAATCAACAGTTTTTGTCTCCCGTCATTTTTCCCTATCAAAACTATACCAAAAACCAAATAAATTACATATTATTGAAGAGGACTCTCTTCTCTAGTGTTATCTATGATTTTAAAAAAAAATTGAATTGATTTATAATTTTTTTATATTATCTAAATCAATGACTTCTGAAAGCTTTAATAACCTACATGTAGTTTTTAACAAATTTGTTTAATGTTTTGTAGTCAAAACAATATAAAATTTATATGTCAAGAATAGTAGTTCTGAGATCTAGAAAAGGGTAGTTTTAGTTTTTTGACATTGTCTAGTTTGACAAGAGAAAAATATAGAAGAAGTGCAAACTTCTAGATTTTTTATGTTTTTGGAGGTTTGGCTACCACGTGGCATGCCACCTAGGTAGACTCGGTTGGGTCAGAATCAGCCAATTTCTACTGGCCCTCCCATTGGCTCATGCACGAGATGACTTGGCCATGTAGGCGTCATTCAGTGTCACATTGACTCAGCCGAGTTGGACTAGGCCAAGTCTAACTCAGCCGAGTCAATCAAGTTAGCTTAAAAGGTGACAAATTATTGTGTTTTTACCCTACTGATGTAGACCACACACCAAGAAGAGCTTGTGGCCCTTCCTGAAAATCTGCCTAAATATGATTGTCATTTACTGAATCATCTAAATTATTAGGAATAAAATCAATATCTAAAGATTCCACATCAAGTTGACAACCCATATGGTGTGTAGCACCAGAATCTATAATCTCTTTAGAAAATAAGACCCTACCTTTCAATTTCTCTGTGTCCTTAGTAATTTCCTAATTTGAAGAAGATGCTTTGATAGAATTAGTTACCTCAATATTATTTTTTTTAAGTAGAAAAGTGAGGTGTTCAATTTGTTTTTCCATGCATTGATGTTCTTCATGGCTAGTTTTGTTACAAAAGGCACATTTAACTCTCTCAGTAGTTGATTTACTTTGTTGAGATGATTTATCCTTTTTGAATTTGTCAATTTTATCTTCTTTCTTCCCTTCGTTGTCCTTTTTAGTGGTCTTTTTATCTCCTTTAGCATTTTGTTGCTTTTCATTTCTTGCAACTAGAGCTTGTGCCTTAGTAGATTTCAAAGTACCCATTTGAATAAAATGTTATTGTTTCCTTGTAAGATCAACAAGAAAGTTATCAAGTCAGGGCATAGTCCATGAGGTACCAAGGGCTCTTTTAGTACATAATAGAAAGTGGAGACAAACATGGAGAATTTAGAATCTATTTTGGAAAGTATAGAAAGGATTAATTGATCTTATTTCTTGTAAATTTCACAATCTTTTAATTGCAACTTTAAAGATTTAAATTTATTGAAGAAGTCTTCTAAAGTTAAAAAAATTGAAGGAGTAAGACCTAGGATTTAATTTTCTAACTAATGACTTCTAATTTCATCAATTGTTCCAAATAGTGTTTTGAGAGCTTCTCAAATTTGGTTGGGTGTTTTCAAGTTCTCAACATGAAATACTAATTCAAGAAATAGATTTAAACATAAGAAACCAAATGCTTGGTCACACTTATTGAAAAAAAAAAATTTATCCTTTGCTGCATTAGGTTCTTTTTCTATTCTCATTATTACCCTAAATAAGCCTTTATTCTTAAGTACAAGAGTTACTTTCAACTTTCAATCATGATAATCAAAAGGAGTTAGAGTTTGTATAGTCACATAAGAATTTATGTTGCTAGACTTAGATTGCTGCTTTGTAGAATGTAGAAATGAAGAGCACTTCTTGAGGAAGTGTGAAAAATAGAAAACACACAACACCCTCTTGATTGTCATTTTGTTCCTCCCCCCCCTCTTATTTTTTACACTTTGTAGGAGGGATTTGTAACCAAACCCAAAAAAAAAACTAAAAATGACACTTTATAATGAGAGAGTGTGAGTGTGCATTTTGGATTCATGACAAAAAAACATGCACTTCTGCAAAAAATGGCACTCAAATTTGAGTTGCTAAGAAAAAGTCATGAGAAAAAAAAAAATCCTTCTTACAAAAGTAATCCTCATTCATAAAAAAAATTTAAGCTTCACCAAATCAAAAAAGTTGCCAAATAAAAAAGGACCAAACTTAAGCCCCCTTGGGTCAGAAAGAACCACGGGCTAAAATCCCATATTATTAGGGGCTAGTGTTCAAAAAAGGTACCCCCATCTATGTGCACAGGGGCCAAGAGGAGTCGCACCGACAAAGGATTGAGATGGACCACGAGTGGTGCAGGAGCACCTTGACCCTAAGCATTATGATGGGTTGCATAATATGCCTATATTGAAGGCAAAGAGACTTTCCTAAAACCATGTCTAAGAAATGGTTAATAGATTAAATTTGCATGTAAAAATGGATTACATGAATTTTGTAATCAATAAGCGTAGTAAGATTACCATGAGTCACCGAGTAGATAGACGGTTTGTGTAACTATCTAAGATTGTCTTTTATTAGACAGCATTATGTAAGTATGGGCAAGTGGACAATTTTGATAACTACTCCCAAGAATTTTGATAAAGAGATCCTAATAGAGAGGAGAGTGGATAGAGAGATTAGTTTGGGAATAGAGTAAGAAAGGGGAGAAAAACCCCGCCAGAGAGCCATTCATTTTGTATTTGCAACAATATACTTTAATGGAGTTTATAATATGTTTTTCAAAGTCTCCCTCTCTATCGATAATGTCATTTCATTATGCATTGGTTTTCGAGTTAGTTGAAGTGGACTGGTTATGTATCGGCTTTGAGTGTTAATTAGACCATACTGGTTATATGTATCGGTTTACATTGCAGTCCGATATGGAACAATGTAGATGTTCTACTTAGCAATGTATAGTTTAAAGGTCATTTGTCAATTCTTCGAAGGAAGTGGAAACGGTTTCCATGAACTGTTCTCAAATTTAATGCCCACGAGGAGACCAAGAGTTGGATTCTTGGTGGTAATTGGGAAGAGGCTGAGCAATAAGGATTCACATAGCCATGTGGAAAGAAACTGTCATTGGAGTCTTGTGTTGGCCTCGAATGGGGAGTGGCAAGTTGCTTAAGATCGCGTGGAGCCCGAAGATAGATGTATCTGTTCATAGCCACAAAAGAGTGGTATTCCCACGTTGACGGTGAAGTTTATCCTATATTGAAACACAGATTTTTGAATCGGCAAAGGAAGGGTGGTGGACATGCAATTCACATGCATGCTTGTGCTGTGATGGACCCGCCAGGTTAATGTTTTAGTCTTGATAGCTATTCATGGTTGAAATGAATCGACATCATTGTTCAATTTTGTTTATGTGGGGTTTATTTCTACAATAGTCCCAAATTGGGGACGTTGGATAGAATATTTTCAGCATTGTCTATGTGTCGGTACCAATAGACAAGAGTCGTGATTTGTAGCCGAGTGTTCATTACATGCAAGAATCTGTTACATGCAAGAAACCGTTATGCAAAATTTGGTTTGATTTTGAATCTTGAAATAGGTATTAAGTTGATGGTGGAGTTAATACACTCCGTGGAGCAAAAAATATGTGTCAACAATCATCCATGGAAAAGAGACCCGAGGGATTGATATATATCAAAGAGTTACTTATATTTAGAATGGCCGAGTGATATGGGTTATCATTTCCAGAATGACAGTTAGAACCTATTATATTCGAGACTTGGCATTTGGAATTAGGAAAGGTGGCGGTTATATGGCAAGTTCAATTTTTGCAATGAGGAAAGGTGGCAAACACATTATATGTACATGCATGGTCATGCTTCAAGGACCTGCAAGGTATAAAAGATAGTGATTATAGGTCGGCTATTAGGTGAGCTGGTTTGTGATAGAACAAGGAGAGCTTATTATGCAAATTTGAAGACCATCATCTTTTCCTCCACATCAATGAGGGTAAAGAAGGAGTCGCAACCATAGATGCATCCACCGAGACCGAGCCACAAGCATTTTTATAGGCTCCTACACTGCTTCAAACCACGAGCCCTCACAAGAGCCGAGGCAGACAAGGGCCAAGCTGCGGAGGTTGTAGGGGTCTTTCACATGGTTGGTGAGGCAACGTCATTGCTGGGAACAACAAATGACCATGGACCGTGGTGATGGGGCATTGCAATTAGCCAAAATAGATAAGTAGAGACATAGATAGCTTTAAAACCCTTCACCAACAGAGACATTCTACGATATAAGCTTCAAAATATCTCTAATCTGCTCTAATATCATGTAGAATTTCAAGATCAATCAGAAATAAAATTTAACAAAATAATCAAAATGAGAGAAAATTCAACCATCCAATAAGCTAGAGATGAAATGTACATATAGGAAGAGTGATTGGGTTGAATCAGAAGTCGAACCCAACACTCAATGAGTGGTGGCGATTTTCCTCCCACTAAACTAGGATGAGGTGTCGAAATAGAATCAACACCTCTCTAAACAACTCTTAAATGATGACAACTTGTGTGAACAAGTGTCAAATGAACATGGATGACTAAGTAGGCTTATTAAGCCTAAGTGTAAATAAATTAAATAAATACACTAACGGTACTTTCTCTACCTTTTCCTAAAATAAGAATAGGAAGAGCTAACTTCTCAATCTTGGAGGTCATTTAGGGGCCGTTTGTTTCACGAAATTCTTGTATGCTAGAATAGCCAATTCTAGAATTCAACTTAAATCTAGAATTCTTCTATTCTGAAAATGAAATCTAGATATGGGCTTGTCTTGTTTGGTTCACCTGGAAGATAATTGAGAAGATGCAAATTCTACGTTTCGTTTCACAAAACTAGAATTGGAATTTTGTTTTTGCACACATACACATATATACACACACATATACACACATACACATATATACACACACATACACACATATATACACACATGTGTATATACAAATACACACACATGTGCGTGTATACACACATGTGTGTGTATACACACACATGTATATATATACACATGTGTGTATGTACACACACATATATATACACATACATATATGTATATACACATGTATATATATACATGCATACACACATGTGTGTATATATATGTATACACACACACACACACACATATATATATATGTATGTATGTATATATATATATATACATACATACATATATATATACATTCATATATATATACATATATATATACACATCTATGTATATACACTCATATGTATATATACATACATGTATATATACTATATATATGCATATGTGTATATATATACACACATACACATGTATGTATATATACACACATATATATACACATATATGTATGTATATACACATGTATACACATATACACACATGTGTATATATATACACACATACACACATGTGTGTATACACACATATACACATATATACATACACATATACACATATGTGTATAAACATATGTGTATATATATACATGTGTGTATATACACTCATGTGTATACATACACACATGTATATATACATCCTTATAGCAATATAATATTGACACAAAAATGGGAATGGAATTTCCTTCCCAAAATAATACTCTCAATTCCAATTCCACGGTCTAAGGTAGAATTGTAGAATGCTCAAAATGGCCCAAAATTAGAATTCACAAAAACCTATTCCAATTTTTTTTATTTTGGAAACAAACACTGAATTGAACAATTTTGGAATTTGGAAATGCCAGTTCCTGGTCAATTCTATGAAACAAACGGGCCCTTAGTGTCTAGCATTATGTCACCTAGTCAGTGAACTTCCCATAAGGACCATTCGATTCCATAGTGTAAAAACTTGGATCAATGTTGACTATGTCATGTCTTTGCTTTTTGGCTAAAAGATGTTCTACAAATGGTGGTCCCCTCTGATGCTCAAAAGTCCTACCATATCAATGAGATAGATGATCTGTGACATGAGGGATCGTCATTGACAAAACTGGTATCACCATTTATTGTATAAAAAATGACAAGATTGTAATGCAATGAATGTGCATGTGCATATAATCATGATATCGAGAAAAAAAAAACATGTATATATTGCCCCTCTTCTTCCAATATGCCAAGTGCAATCATCAATGTTGTAAACCCCATTGGTTGTTGTATATAGAAGACAAAAAAATCTAAGACTATTAATCTAGATGTATGTGTATAATCATAATACACTTGAAAAATCAACATCTAAATGATGCTACAATAACTCATATGAGCGCTTTAAACTATTATTTCAATTAAGATTGTATTCAATTACCTTTCCTTGACCAACTATCTGAAAATAAAAAATTGACATAGATTCTAACTACCACGGTCAATATTGAGTCCTGCTCCACATTGGCTCCTCTTCCCTAGATAAAATGAAAAATTTAAAGTAAAAAATCAACAAGACTATATTGAAAAGAACATAGTAGTGACTCTAAGTGAATCAACAATCACATGGACGGTAATCATTGGTTGAAATGACCTCACATATTTTTGTGCCATCTGGGAACCTAGATGAGTTGTCAAAAGTATCCTGCTACTAATAGGGCAAAAAAAAAAGGTCAATCTTTTTTTTTCCAAATTTGGGAAAGTGATTTTTTTGTAAATTATTTTTAGTTTTGGACCACAAAATATGCAGATCATGAAGAACATATGCTAAAAATTTTGCGAAAATCTGTTAGGTTTTCTAGTTTTTGAAATTTGGTCAATGGTACATTTTTATAGGGAGCTTATCCGCATCCGTAAATAGTCTCTCACTTTGTGTGTCCTCTCTACCCCTTCCTTTTTTATACATATTTTGAGTGAGGCTTAGTCTGCATCTTATATTTTTACATTTCTTGCACTCTCTCATCCTGACAAAGGATCACGAAGTGTGATCCAAAATGTTGATGCTAAAAACACTTACACAATCAAATCCAAAAGCAAATAATTAAATTAGTCCTTTCCTCTCAAACATTACAAGGAACATTGAAGGGTTGTTGAGGATGAAGGGTTGTTGAGGATGAGAAGATTTGTTAGGGGAAAGGGACTAGTAGTGGCTATAGCTAACTTCGCGCACTCAATTGAGGTACCAAACGATGTTGGTTTTGGTCAATTTTTTTTGGGTTTTTCTGTATGCGCCTTAACTACTTAAAGCTAAGGTTTGGGCTTCTCACCAATAATGGTCCACTCCACATAATTTTTTATGTGCACATACATCTAAAAGTGGTCAAAAAAGGTGTCGACCAATAGTAGACGCATTCATCCCCAATAGTAGTTCATCAAATGACCTATAAAAATTAAATTGACCCCAATACAAAATATAAAAAATGCCTAATTTAAAGTTTTTAAGTTTTTTAGTGGGTTTACACATTTGTTTTACGTTAGGAACGTGGGGCATAAAATTCTCATTTCACCACATGTGGTTCATTTTGGGGCATGTGGCTATTAACGTCAGTGCCCTAAAACACTACTTTTTTTCCCAAACTTCATCATTCTTCATTCCTCCCGCCACCTTTTTTGGTTTGTATTGCTCTGCAACCACCATCGTTGACTTTGCAGGTAACGTCTTCGGCTTCAATCATGCTTCCTTTCTTGTATGCACAACTTTGCTGCCTTGTGTTTCATTAAAATGCTAATATCCCGACGAGGGTCTCTATTTTTTCTGTTGATTGATTATCCGTGTGACTAAAGGGTTACATTACAATGATTAAATATGCTTCTACGTTAGACCATCATGCTTAATGTGATGAATTATTATCCGTATCCACATTTTTTTTCGTTATAATGATGAACTCTTCTTCTGTATTCCTTCATTTTGCATAGGGTTACATTAAAATGATGAAATCTGCATCTGTGGTTTGTTTTGTCATCATTGCTTCAAATGTCGACCTTTCTATTAAAATGTTTTACTATTTCATATATATCTTAGAGGGTTTCATTTTTTTTGTGAATGATTATCTATATCCATACAGTCTTCCATTAAAATGATGAACTATGCTTCGACATTCCTCCAATTTGCATAGGGTTACATTAAATGATGATATATGCTTTTGCATTAGTTCATCATGCTTTATGTGGTTTGTTTTCTCATCATTGTTTCAAATGTCGATCATTCTATTAAAACATTTTACTATTTCATATATGTCGTAGAGTGTTTCATTTTTGTTGTGAATCATTATCCGTATCCATATAGTGTTCCATTAAAATGATGAACTTTATTTCTGCATTCCTCAATTTCGCATAGGGTTACATTAAAATGATGAAATATTCTTCTAGGTTAGTCCATCGTGTTTTATTTGGTTTGTTTTTTCTGGACAATTGCTTCAAATGTCAAACATTCTATTAAAATGTTTACTATTTCATATATGTCGTAGAGGGTTTCATTTTGTTGTGAATGATTATCTGTATCCATATAGTGTTCCATTAAAATGATGAACTCTGCTTCTGCATTCCTCCATTTTGCATAGGGTTACATTAAAATGATGAAATCTACTTCTGTGTTAGTCCATCATGCTTGATGTGGTTTGTTTTGTCATCATTGTTTCAAATGTCGACCATTCTATTAAATGTTTACTATTTCATACATGTGGTAGAGGGTTTCATTTTTTTTGTGAATGATTATTTGTATCCATATAGTGTTCCATTAAAATGATGAACTATGCTTTTTCATTCTTGCAATTTGCATAAGGTTACATTAAAATCATGAAATCTGCTTCTGTGTTAGTCCATCATGGTTTATGTGGTTTTTTTGTCATCATTGCTTCAAATTCCGACCATTCTATTAAAATGTTAACTATTTCATATATGTGGTAGACGGTTAGCATTTTTGTTGTGCATGATTATCCGTACCCATAGAGTGTTCCAATAAAATGATGAACTATGCTTCTGCATTCCTGCTATTTGCATAGGGTTACATTAAAATGATGAAATATGCTTTTGTGTTAATCCATCATGCTTTATGTGGTTTGTTTTGTGATCATTGCTTCAAATGCCAACCATTCTATTAAAATGTTTACTATTTCATCTATGTGGTAGAGGGTTTCATTTTTTGTTGTGAATTATTATCCATATCCATATAGTGTTCCATTAAAATGATGAACTTTGCTTCTGCATTCATGCATTTTGCATAGGGTTACATTGAAATGATGAAATTTGCTTCAGTGTTACTCCATCATGCTTTATGTGGTTTGTTTTGTCTGGACACTTATGTACCAATATATATATATA
>MU228090.1:1149772-1163345 GCA_018584345.1 Thuja plicata | reverse complement strand
TAATAGTGTGATATATAGATGTAGAAAGAGGGAGGGCTATAGGGATAGATAAAGATTGAGTTATATATATACCAGAATGTGTGTATAGGGATAGAGAGTGATAGAGAGGGAAACATAGAAAGTGAGATATAGAGAGAGAGATTAAAAGATATATAGATGGTGAGATATATTAATACAGATATAAGGAGATTTAGAGAGGATGAGAGGAAGTGACAAAGAAAGGGACGAATACTTAAATGACCTTTCCATAACTCTACGGCGTTCCCATTGCACACTAAGGTGTGATTTCTAGTTTTATATGCAGTCTATAAATGAGCTGAAATAATCTGCACTTTTACATGCTTGGAAATTTAAGCCAATAAAGACTTTTAAGTTTTCTGGCAAAAAAAAAGCTTCACATGGATTTCGTATGTCTGCCACAGTCTGCTGGCAATTAGTCAAACATTGTGCACGCACTATGCCTCTATTAAATAAATTCACACTCTCTAAGTTTCCTTCTTTCGTTGGCTATTTGAGCCGAATCAATGAAAGCCAACTAGTTATATTCATGATTGCTAGGTGTTCCAACTTAAATAAATACATTCAAAAAGGAATGTTGTGTATGTGTCATCAAATAATGGTTAGGTACCTAATATGTTCAGTTTAGTTGCCTAATATGTTCAGTTTAATATAATCAAACAACTACAATTAGCTGTCAAACTGTTCGACAGTTTTATAAAATGATTTTGAGTTATCTAATGCCTATAAATATGTAAAATACTATTCAATGAACAAACATTTAATGGGTTCTTTTTTGTTAAATTCACTTTGTCTGTCGTTATATTTTCCAATTCGTGGTATGATTGTTAAGACATGTTTATTAGTTGGACAATAGACTATAATTGTGAACTCTATGTAATTCTATTCTATATCATTACAGAAGATTTTATATCATTCATAAATATTTTTCACCTATCTAATTGCAGATTATTAGTTTTATGCTAAGACCTTTTTCTGATTTTTGAGTTAATTAAATTTATGATGTTTCCTAAAGAAAAACCTTTCATTTTTTTGGACAATAGTAGTAGACCTGACACTTAAAAGTAATAGTTTTATGCTAAGACCTTTTCTGATTTTTCAGTTAATTAAATTTATGATGCTTTCTAAATAAAAATCTTTCATTTTGTGGACAATAGTAATAGACCTAGCACTTATACACGTTTTCTAATAGAAAATCTTTTTCTAGAGAAGCCATGGAAAATGTTTAGCATTAAATATTTAGCAATCACAATTTTTAATATGTTAAATATTTTATGTGTCATAACAAATTATAAAATGTGATTTCAAATGTCAATGTTAATATGTAGATGTATAGTTGATACCTAACTACTCAACTAACTACTCAACCAAGTATGTTCTCTTTCTTGTATAAAACTTCTTTTTACAAGAGAAAATTTAATAGATATATTTGAAAAAAAAATGATGAGATTTTCCTTCAAACTTGTAGAAAATCAAAATGTTATGAAAATTTATATTGTGAAAATATATAAATAATATATACCTATATATATATAATACGTTGAGAGTAATTCTTCTTGAGTGCGCCTATTTTTCGTGTGTGTTAGGGATGATAAAAATAGGCGCCTCGAGAAGGATTACTCTTGGCGTATTATATATATATAGGTATATATAAGCTAGTAGCAGTCGCAACGCAACATGGAAGACATTTTCTGATTAATGGTTATGGTTAGAGTTAGGGTTAGAGTTAGGGTTAGAGTTAGGATTAGGGTTAGAGTTAGGGTTAGGTTTAGAGTTAGGGTTGGATTTCGGGTTGCGGTTAGGATGATTTTTTACGATTGGAATGTACAGTTAGGGTTAGGGTTAGGGTTAGGGTTAGGGTTAGGGTTAGGTTTAGGGTTAGGGTTAGGGTTAGGGTTAGGGTGATTTTTTATGGTTGGAATGTACAATTAGGTTTAGGGTTAGGGTTAGGGTTAGGGTTAGGGTGGTTTTTGTAGTTAGGATGTATGGTTATGGGTTGGGATTAGGGTTTGGTTTAGGGTTAGAGTTAGGGTTAGTGTTAGGGTTAGAGATAGGGTTATGATTATGGTTACAGTTAGGGTTAGAGTATTTTTACGGTTAGGGTTAGAGTTACAGTCAAGATGATTTTTTACGATTAGGATGCACGACATGGGTTTGGGTTAGGGTTAGAGTTAGGATTAGGGTTAGAGTTAGAGTTAGAGTTAGGGTTAGGTTAGGGTTAGAGTTACGGTTAGGCTATACAATTATGGGTTAGGGTTATGGTTAGAGTTAGAGTCAGGGTTAGAGTTAGGGTTAGGGTTAGGGTTAGAGTTACGATTAGGGTTAAGATAGGGTTACAGTTAGGGTTAGGGTGATTTTTAGGGTTAGAGTTATAGTTAGGGTGATTTTCATGGTTAGGATGTATGTTTATGGGTTTGGGTTTGGGTTAGAGTTAGGGTTAATGTTAGGGTTAGGGTTAGGGTTAGGGTGATTTTTATGGTTAGGATGTATGGTTAAGGGTTAGGGTTAGGGTTAGGATTAGGGTTAGTATTAGGGTTAGAGATAGGGTTATGATTAGGGTTAGGGTTAGGGTTAGGGTTATTTTTATGGTTAAGGTTAGGGTTAGTGTTACAATTAGGATGATTTTTATGGTAAGGATGTGCGGTATGGGTTTGGGTTAGGGTTAGAATTAGTATTAGGGTTAGATTTAGAGTTAGGGTTAGGATTAGGGTTAGGATGTACAGTTTAGGAATAAGGTGTAGGGTGAGGGGTAGGAATAGTATCATCTTAATGGTTAGAGCAAGGATTAGGGTTAGGGTTAGGGTTAGGGTTATAATTATGGTTAGGGTTAGGGTTATAGTTAGGGTTATAGTGATATTTATGGTTAGGATGTACGGTTATGGGTTTGGGTTAGGATTAGAGTTAGGGTTAGGGTTAGGGTTAGAGATAGGGTTAGGGTTAGGGTATTTTTATGATTAGGGTTAGGATGATTTTTATAATTAATATTAGGGTTAGGATTAGGGTTAGAGTTAGAGTCAGATATAGAGTTAGAGTTAGGGTTAGAGTTAGGGTTAGGGTTAGGGTTAGAGATTTGGTTATGATTAGGGTTAGAGGGTGACTTTTAAGGTTAGGGTTAGGGTTAGAGTTATGGTTAGGGTGATTTTTACAGTTAGGATGTACGATTATGGGTTTGGGTTAGAGTTAGAGTTATGGTTAGGGTGATTTTTACAGTTAGGATGTATGGTTATAGGTTTGGGTTATGGTTAGAATTAGGGTTAGGGTTAGGGTTAGGGTGAGTTTTATGGTTAGGGTTAGAGGTAGAGTTAGGGTTAGTGTTATGATGTAAAGTTTAGGAATAGGGTGTATAGTGAGGGGTAGGATTCGTATCATCTTAATGGTTAGAGTAATAGTTAGGGTTAGGGTTATAATTAGGGTTACGATAAATTTTCAGTTAGGATGTATGATTATGGGTTTGTGTTAGGATTAGGGTTAGGGTAATTTTTATGATTAGGATGTAGTGTTTAGGAATAAGGTGTAGGGTGTGGGGTAGGATTAGTATCATCTAATGGTTAGAGTTAGGGTTAGGGATAGGATGATTTCTATGGTTATGGTTAGGATGATTTTTATGGTTAGGGTTAGTGTTAGGCTTATAATTAGAGTTAGGGTTAGAATTAGGGTTAAAGATAGGGTTATGGTTATGATTAGAGTTAGAGTTAGGTTTAGGGTTATGGTAAGGGTAAGGGTTAGGGTTAGGGTTAGGTTCAGGGTTAGGGGTAGGATGAGATTAAGGTCATGGTTTGGGATAGGATGTTATGTTTACAGTTAGCTTGTGTATCATATTAAGTGTAACATTAAGGGTAAAAATAAAATTCTAGTAAATGCTTAGTACAGTTAGGTTTTGGGAAGATGGTTTAGAGTTAGGTGTATTATTAATATATTAGTTAGGTTGAGACTTAGGTTTAGGTTTTGAGTTATTTTACTGTCGTGGTAAGGGTTAGGAGTAAGGTTTACAGTTAGGTTCAAATCAGATGAAGTGTTGTGGTTAAGTTTAATATTTGGTTAACTGTTAGAATAAGATTAGGGATGTGGTCACCAATTAGATGTAGGTTTTAGAGTTATCATTAATATAATAGGTAGTGTGAGATTTAGGTGTACGTTTGGACTACTTGGTTAGGGTAAGGGTTTGGTATAGTTTTATAACATTGATTATATATATAGGTAATAGTTACTATTATATTTAGGCTTACGACTGGAGTTAGGGGTTAGAGTTACATTTAGGGGTAATCTCAGGGTGACTGTTATAGAATGATAATAAACATAGATAGTGATGGGATGTATGTTGTACATATAGGATTTGTATCACACTTTTTCCCACTAAGGGTTTAGAGTTAGGATCAATATCGTACTTATTAGTATTAGAGTTACTGATGTAATGTAGGTATTAGAGTTATGATTGTGATCATACTTAGTAACATAGATATATGGTTACAATTAGAATGAATATTATTGAAATAATGGTTGTACACTTAGAATGAATATAATGGTTTGAATTAGGATTATGCTTAGAATTAGCATGTGGGTTTTATACAAAATTTAGTGCCTAACATATATGTGAGATGTCCTTTGTGAATAATTTTTCATAATTATTTGAAACATCCATTGAAAGCATCCTTTTTATGGGATACATTTTTTAAAGCCATTAATATTAGAAATACAAATTTCAACACAACATGTTGCAAGTATAGTTGTAAACATCACTTGAATAGTGAAAAAAATTTATTTTTCTCTTGTTCATGAAACTTACATAGATGAAAGGGGAAATATAAGTCCCAGTAGAACTATATAGATGAAGTTAAAAGTGTGAAAGCCAAGACAAGGATGAACTATATAAAAAACATTTCTTTGTAATGATGTAAGTACATCACATATTCTTCAACGATTAAGATGGTATTGTGACCTTTATTTTAACAATGATCATGGTAGACTTCTTTCATAATTGACGGAAATAGATCTACTTTTGTAGATGTGTCATGCATAAATCTTGCAGAGTCTTCCATCTGCATTATTTCTAGTTCTTCAACATAATCAATTGATAACGATGTATTCTCCATGGCTTTGATTATATTTGTGCATGATTCTTTAATTATTTATGCACACTTGTCAAATTCAGTCTCAAAGAAATCATTTGAGGCCACTAAAGCATTCGAGCTTGTATCAATGATGTTTGACTCTCTGTCGGAGGCAGCCATAGTTTGAATGGTATGCTGCAAATTTTTAAACAAACATCAGCCTATAGAAATAATTACAATAAAAAGTACATTTATTTTATAAATTGAAAAAAATGAATTCAGTAATGTTTAAAATAAGATAATAGATGATGTAGTATGATGAATTGTGAGAAAAAATATTTTAACAACCATAAGAAATTAAAAAAAAATAAGTAACCATGTTGCATTATAATTTGGAACTCTACATATTTCTGGAACATGTTCTATGGATGCAGAATTTTCATTTTCAACATCCAAGTGAATGTTTATGTTAGGTGGATGGTTATACCCCTCACTTTTTTGGGGATCAACTTGTTGCCCTTCATGCATTTGCTCATTTTGAAAAGGAGGGAGTTGTTGAGAGGTTCTTTAACAGTTGTTTCTTTCTACATTTTTTTCGTCTTTATTTTCAATTTCCAATTGTTCCAATATTAGTTCAGCCCTTCTTGTAGCAGACCTTCATCTACCAACTTGATTGTGTAGAATTCTATGTTGTTCTGTTTGATTTTCTGTCATTTATTCTTGTTGACGTCTATGACTCTCTCTTCAATATTATCTTTAATTCTAATATTTAAAACAAATTATCTAAATCTAATATTGAAATCACTAAATCTAATATTTAAAACAAATTATCTAAATCTAATTAATCTAATATTGAAATTACTAATTCTAATATTTAAATCAAATTATCTAAATGTAATATTGAAATGAACAATTCCAATATTTAAATGAAATAATCTAAATGCAATATTGAAATCACTAAATACAATATAATATTTATTTTAATATAATATTTTAATCAAATTATAAAAAATGTAATATTGAAATCAATTTTTTTTAAATTTAAGCAAGAATTTAATTCACTAATACAAAATAATTTTAGTACCAAAATTATTATAACAAAGATTAGTACATTAAAATATTGAAAAATATACTACATTTCCATCTATTTAATATGGCGGCATTGCCCTCCATCTATTAAAATTTATTTCAAACATTAGTAGTCCGATAATATTAAAATGAAAAAAATTAAAATATTTAAGAACAATATGCAACTCAAAATGGTAACATTTAAATACTAAATCTTATACATTGAAATATTGGAAAATATGGCGGCATTTCTGTCCATATATTAAAACTATATTTCAAATAAAAGATTAATATTATTTTTAAATTAAAATATTTAAATATTACTCTATAAATGTAATATATTAAAATTTTAAAAAATATGACGGCATTGCCATCCATATAAAAACATTATAAACTAAAACTAAAACATTATACAATAAATTATAACTATAAATCTAAAACATTAAAAAGTAAATCTAAAACTAATATATAAAATATATCTAAAACATTAAAAAGTAAATAAAACATTAAAACAATTTAAACTAAATCTAAATCTAAATGGCAACATTGCCTTCTATATTTTAAAACACTAAAAGTTAATATAAATATTAAACCTAAATCTAAATCTAAATCTAAATATTTAAATTATATACAAAAACAAAATAATTTAAAAAATAAATATGAAAGATTCTTCAAATTTCTCTTTGGATGCTTGTCTCTCCAAATCCGAAAAGCATGCAAATTTTTTTTAAAAATTAATTTTCTTCAAATGCTATTTGGCACTCCTTTATTTTCAGCCTTTTATGGTCATATATTTCTATTTCTATTTATATTTTAATTTCAGATTTTTCTAATGTCATTTGGCATTTTTGAAGTTTACAAAATCAAAGTAATTAAATAAATAAATATGAAAGAGTCTTCAAATTCCTCTTTGCATGTTTGTCTCTCCAAATCCGAAAAAACACACAAATTTTTTTTAAAAAATAATTTTCTTCAAATGTCATTTGTCACTCCTTTATTTTTGGCCTTTTATAGCTTTATATTTTGATTTTTTATTTTATTTTAAGATTTTTCTAATGCCATTTGACATTTTTGAAATTATTTTAAAAATTAAAATATTAAAAATCAATATTTAAATAATAAATATAATATATTGAAATTTTTGAAATTATGACAGCATTTAAAAACATTATAAATTAAAATTAATCATTATTATTTAAATCTAAAACATTAAAAAGTAAATCTAAAATTAATAGATAAAATATATCTTAAAAAATAAAAAGTAAATAAAAATATTAAAATATTATAGACTCAATTTAAATCTAAATGACAATATTGTGCTCCATATTTTAAAATACTAAAAAGTAAATGTAAATCTAAATCTAAATCTAAATATTCAAAGTAAATCTAAATATTTAAACAATATACAAAATAAAGTAATTAAAGAAATAAATATTTCACCTTTAAATCTCCTCCAAAACTATCTCTTCAATTCTCCTACAAAACTCTCATGCTCTTCTCTACAAAACAACAAATTAAATGAGGGAAGAATTCTTTTATAATTTGAGAGTGTCTTCTCATCTTCCCCAAAGGATGCCTCTTTGCATTCTTGTAACATTAAAAAGTAAATCTAAAATTAATATATAAAATATATGTAATACATTATTGCATTATAGACTAAATCTAAATCTAAATGGCAATATTGTAAATATTAAACCTAAATCTAAATCTAAATATTTAAACTATATACAAAAACAAAGTAATTAAGGAAATAAATATTTCACCATTAAATCTTCTCCAAAACTATCTGTTCAATTCTCCTCCAAAGCTCTCACTACTCTACAAAACAACAAATTAAATGAGGGAAGAACTCTTTTATAATTTGAGAGCATCTCCTCATCTTCCCCAAAGGATGCCTCTTTGCATCTCTTGTCTCTTCAAATTCCTCTTTGCATGCTTGTCTCTCCAAATCTAAAAAAGCATGCAATTTTTTTTAAAGAAAATTATTTTTCTTCAAATGCCATTTGACACTCCTCTATTTTCGGCCTTTTATGACCTTATATTTTTATTTTTATTTTATTTTCCAATTTTCCTAATGTCATTTGGCATTTTTGAAGTTTTTTCTTTTTGTAATTTATTTTTTTGTAACTCCCACCAAATCTTTTTTTCGGTTTTTATCAATGTCATTTGGCATTTTGAGAAATGTAACTACTCCTCAATCTTTTGTATGTACATGAAATATTCCTTAGAATATGTCTGTGCTGGTATTCAGCTTGTGCTCCCATTGTAAGAACGCCTCTCGATGTAACAATATATTTTTTATGTATGAATAAATAAATAAATAATAATAAAAACAAATTCAAAAGCCCAATTGAATAACATCAAAAGTTCAAGCAAAACACAGATCCATTGAATAGGGAAGATTGACATAACAATTCAGGCTTCTTATTAAAAAATAATGTTGAAAATAGAAATCTCATTTTCACACACTAGTGCGTGGATCAGAGAAAACAAATTAATGAACAATAGGGATGCACTTTTATAATGTTCAATGATGATGGTGGTGGGAATGGTGTTTATGGTGAGAATGAGATCCAAACTTGTTTCTCTCATGGTGTTCTTACACAGCATACCCAACTGCCCCAACGGTTGCTACCCCTGTTATTTATGCCTCCATTTTATGCCTTCCTACGTGTTGTAGATCCACTTTCACTTCATGCCCTTCATACTGCAAAATTTACCCACAAATTCTTAACAATCATTCTAGGATGATCTATAAGTTGTATTATGATAGCTTAAACAAGGTGATCTAAAATATATTGATTAAGAAAAATAGTTTTAGTTATTGTTGTTAGTTTTGAATTAGATTTTGTATATAAATATTATCAAATTTGTATGCAAATATTCATTAGCTATTTTTAAATTTGATTTCATATATGATTTTTAACATCAACGTTTCAAATTATATTTATTATGTGATCTATCATCAAAATGAAAGAGAGTTCTAAAGAGTTGTAAGATGATTAATTGGGGACAAGAACTTAATAGAAAAGAGAGGAGGAAGAATTGGAAAAGAGAGAAAGGATGAATACAAGAAACAAGAAATACTTGAAGAAAATAAATATAGATTTTGCTCAATCCTTCCTCTCTCCTCTCATCCTTCCTCCTCTCCTTTCTATTAAATCCCTAGTCTACGACTACCCACCTTACAGCTCCTTAGAACTTTATCACGGAGTGTGATTCCAAGCATTGACGTTAAAAATCTTATACACAATCAAATCTAAAAAAAGTTAATGAATAGATTGTGTATGTTTCAGATCGCATCATATTTCTATCATCCTTACTCGTAGAATAATAAAACATCAAAAAAAAACATACACAATCTAATCTAGAAACAACAAAAAAAACTAAAATATCTAAAATTTTAGGTTTTAACTTACCAAAGCAAAGGCACCTGCAACTAGTACTCTCATCTCGGCCATATGCTCATGATGCTTGTGCTTCTTCACTTCTTCCTCTGCATATCTTTGGCCCTCTAACGAAGGGTACTAAGCCCCCACTGCTGGAGGATGAGCCCCTGGTAGAAGTGGCAGTGGGGCATATGGGTAGCCCCTTTCTTGGTGACCATGGTGTTGGTGATGGTGGTGGTGGTGATGGCTCATCTCTCTCTTCTTCCAAAAGCCATTGTTGTTAAGTATAATACATCAATGAATAGAATTGGGGAGGGAGAATTCTGCAATGAATAGAATTAGCTAAAGAAATGTGATGAAATGAATATGAGGGAAATGGGTATTTATAGTAGGAGAGAGGAATGTAGGGTGTGTTTCTTAATAGTGAAGCAAATGAACAATGAAAATGGGGTCGTGTACCAACGAGGTTTATGGACTCGTTTGGAATAAAAAATAGATAGGGAACGATAATCTAGACGGGTAATACACGATTAGTATTATTTGATTTGTTGGCCCACTCTGGTTTGAGCTATGGATGACTTCACTTTGGCCAATGACATGGTGACACTATGTATAATTCAATGATTTTCAAAACTCTTGTACCATAGATTATGCAAACTTTGGTGCATTTGATTATTCACGATGTGTTGTTAAGTTTAGCATTAGAAGACCATTGATGAATTGGGTGATTAGCCCAAATAGTATTTTGAAGATCTCTTTAATCCAAATTCAATTTTAAATATAAATGCAATCCATTTTTCTACTTAATTGTTGAGACTTGAACTTTGATGACATTTGGCAAGCACATAGGGAATCTATTTGACCATGAGTAGGAAACTTAGTCTTATTGGTAACAAGCATCTAACCTTGCATTTCTAATGTTTCTATTAATTATATTTATTTATTATTCATTCACATGTTTTAGATGGTCCTACTTGAATTGACACTAACTGTCACTGTAGTTTGCAATTTGGAAATTTGTAATTATTATTTAATTGTCCTAGAAGTTGTTGAATACAATTATGACAATAATGAATTGGCTATCTATCCCTTTGGATGCATCAGTGCATAAGTTATTATGCATTGGTACATCCAAGGGGTTGGATGCCCATTTCCTAATAATTTATAAAGTGTGGGCATAGAGAAGATCATATAAGATCTTTAGTTTGTATGTGCATGTTACCAAAATAGTAAATAAGACCAAGTGGAGCAGTGTATCTAAAAGATAAAGTTTTTTATTTATATTTTAGTTATCTCTTCTTCATTTGAGCATTGCATCTTACATGGGGATTTGGGTGTCACTTTTAAACCAATCTTTTTTCTCGCAGTTTTAGAAAGAATTGGTAGTTAGTAGTTTTGAGTTTTCTTATAAATACTAGAGCATAGAATAGAAACATATGATGACATGATTTTAGGAGAGGTTATGTTGCTGAAATTTATCGAGACTTATAGTATTTTTTCTTATCTTACAAAGGCTTGAGTTGCTAATGTATTATAATTGGATTTGATACTATGAATAAATTGGTTCATAATTTAGAGGCTAAGGGTAGGTCCCCATGCAAATTCTTAGCTTATTTTTGTTAGCTACCATTGCTCAACTTTTTTAGCAACAATTTGTGGAGTTGGTGGCCCTGTAGATAGTAAAATTTAGTGCTTGTTTTCAAGCGGTCATTTTAAATAATATTTTTTAAATCAAATCCTCAATAATATTTCTTGCAAGAGGTATTTGCTAACAAAAATGAAGGCAGAAAAATAGAGAAAAAATATAGTGAAGTCATGTATCATTTTTTTCCAATAAGCAGTTGTTTCTTATTTCCAGCCCCTCATTTTTAAATTCAAAGCTTTTTTTCAAATTTTAAGCAGTTGTTGTTGCACTAAAATAGAGAAATATTCCAATTATTCATTTTCACCTAATTAAAAATTTACAAAGGAACACTCTAGCTACTTAAATTGAAGTAAAAACTATACATAAACACTCGCACAAGGACTCAAAGTAAATTTATTCGTGCAAGGGTTCTCTCATGTGGTAAACATTGTGGTGAATTCCTTTGCATGTGTATTTTTATTTTTTTAAGTGCTATATATTGGTTGCATGTCTCTTCTCATCAACTAGTGTAGAGAGAATTTATATTATCATCTTACTTTTATTTTGTTTTAAATCGTGTACCTACATTTCCTAGGTATTTCCTAAAGAGCATTTTTGGACTAATTGTGGTTCGAGCGGGAGCTATGAATCTAAAATATTTTATTTTTCAAGAAAGTAGAAAATACATCATTAGAAGCAATACTTCAAATTTTGTTCTTGATGAGATATTGGATTCTTCTAGAGAAGATGAGAAAAACAACTTCTACATCTACTAAGGAAGTAGTAGTTGCTCATGGATGATCTAACAAAAAATGAAAGGATAAGGACAAGGACAAGGACATATCTAAAACTTGAGAGAGATCTAAGTCTCTTGGATATTCCAAGGTGATATGTTGGAGATATGGTAAGAAATGCTACATTTAAATAATAAATGCAAGGGAAAGAAGAAAGAAAATAATGAGGCGGATATAAAATTTCAAATTATAAAGCTTCTTAAGAAAAAGAAAATGATTTTTTTGCTTCCCTTACATACATGCAAATTGGTATAGGTACCCCATGAGAAAGTAAAGGTTGTTTTATCTTGATCCATAGAAGCTATTTTAATCTGTTTATAGCCACTAAAACCATCTAGAAAAGAGAAATGCCTCTTTCCAAAGAGTGAATACACCACTTGATCTATGAATGGTAGTAGAAAGTGATCCTTCCTAGTGGTTGCATTTAGCTCCCTGTAATCAATGCAAACTTACCACTTACCTCCCTTATTTAGAACAATTACCAGTGGTGAACCCGTTAACTATCTAAAATAGGATAGATGAATCCAGCATCTAGTAGCTTTTGTAACATTGTCTTCATGATATCTTGTAAACTTGGGTTCATTATTCTTTGAGGTTATTGGCATCCTTCATTTATATAAATTATATGCCTACACAAGCTAGGGTCAATCCCCTTCTTTTCACCGTAGTCCCGGGAAAAATCTCTAGTATCTTATTGCAATGCAATGTTAGTAAAGCCTCCTACTCGGTTTGAATCAGTTCAACACTAATATTTAATGTTTTACCTAGGCTTACTTTTACTAGGATTGAGGCTTCTATGACAGAGCCAACATCCAAACTAGTAACATTTAGGTTGTGTTCCATATGTAGCAAGTCATATATCATTGCTTCAACATAGAAACATCTTCATGAGTGAGTAATTTGTGCAATGAGAAGACATGAGACAATTGAGGAATTATTTTTCTTCTCAATCTAACCCATATGAATTTTGAATAATATGTATCACAGCATCATCCTCATCTTGGAATTCAATCATGGAGATCTGATCAATCATCATCAAAGTTTGCAAATAATATTGTTCCTCATATTCTATTGTAGGTCAAATGTATTTTTCATCTTCAACATGTGGTTGAGCGGTTGGGTAAAGAATCAGCTTGTTGGTTGTGTTTCCAATTGAAATTGTCATGTTACCAAATTGAAAACAAATGATTGTATCATTTGTGTCCAACCAAGGGAATCCATGTATTATGGGATACCCACCTAAGGTAGCCTTAGGTTAGAGCACAATAAAATCCAAAGGATATTCCCATGAGTCTATAGTAATGACCAAGTATTCTATAACTCCCTCGGGCTTGATAGTGGATTGATCAACCAACTAAAACATGGAAGAGGTAGGTCTAATGTTGGAAAACTTAAGGATATGCATGGTTTCTTTAGTCATTACATTGATTGTCACTTCTAGGTCAATGAGATTATTTTCAATAAGGGTTCCTAGGTAAGTGCACAAAGACGGGGGACCAAAAAGATGCCAAATTTGTTTTGGTCCCCCATTTCAATTAGGGTGCACGCCCTATGGCTTGGCATGCCCGAGCCTTGGGCCAGGGAATTCCAAGCCATAGGACACACACCCTATCAAACAATATATATATATAT
>MU228090.1:1136094-1149722 GCA_018584345.1 Thuja plicata | reverse complement strand
TATATATAATACAAATTCAAAAGACCATTTTTTCATTCCAGTCGTGAGCAAGGAGGGTTTTGAGCTGCAAAACAATGCACACCATTGTTGGAGCACATTTTCTCCGTGGATTGATTAGATTGCATCAAAAATGACTCCATCACATAGAAGAGGTTTCACAGGTGGAAGAAGTAAGTAAATTTGCAGCCAATGCCTCTCTTTTGTATTGAAATTTAAGTTTAATTTGAGTTTGAAATCAGATTTTGTTCTCAAAGCCTCTATTATTAAAATTTAAGTTTAATTATGATTTTAAAATAAATTTTATTTTAATTTACAAGAAAGAATAATCCCCTTCAACCAAAACCTCCACCATCTCCTCATGAAGAATATAATGAAGAAGTTAATGAACAAAATGTACCCCAACCTCCTCCATCAATCCAGAGACCTCCACCTAGAACGAAAGATAATTTGATTAACCAAATAGAAAGTGGAAAAAATAAATTAGAATATTTGATTGGGAGGTTGAAACAATCTACTAATATAAATCATGGAATGGAAACACTTGAAAAATCATCGAAATCAGTCTTGACCCACACAAGCTCAGTTAGTGGGAAACTTAATATATGGTTAATCAAACGAGAAGAACAAAATCAATATTATGCGGATAAATTATCATATCAAGATATAAAAAAGAAAAAAAAATAAGGAAAGACGACATTTTCAAACTCTTTGTAAATCTAAAAAATAATGAAACTCTTAGAACTACAACAAGGAGGTTTATGATCCATTGGTGCGTGCATGAAGAAATAAAAAAAATACTTTTGGGACAGATGGTGAATGGTTTTTGATACCCTTCCCTGTAACAATCATGAGGTTCCATTATGTTTTTTGAGGAAACTCTATTGTAATTTTTTCCTGAGCAAGGATGTCCCAAATTATTTTGACTTTCTAGAATCTCAGGGTAGAGGCGGGGGGTCATCATTTGATAGACTGAGGGCACAACTTGACCCTAATGCACCTAGGGTGCCCACTAGAAAACCACATGTTGAGCATGTTAGTATTCCTTTCGTTGTGAAGGAACATGTGGAGATGGACACACTAGGCACGATTAGTGCTCTAACATGAACTCTCATACATTGAGCCACTCCTTTTCTTGAGAGTGAGCATGGTCAGTCTTTGAGGGGCTATATTTTTTCGTCATGTGGATCTCTATGCACATACGATAGTGTTGATAGACAGGGAGATGATGATGGAATGATGACTGATGATTTTCTCAATATGAGATTTGCATTAATACACAGGTAAATACTTGAAAGTTTACTTAATTCATTTAGTTATATTTAATTTATAAATGAATGAATAACTAAATTATTATCTAATGATTATGATCAAAACTCGGGGTTAGAGTGTTGGTGGCTGTGGCAGTGTTCTCACAACCCCCTTTTACACGACGTCATCAAGTCCACAGGTATGTATCTAATAAAGCATGTTACAATTATCACATGTGAGTAGTATATTTAATTATATGAATGGTTGTCTCATAACTTATTTGCATGTGCATTATTTTATTGTTGCACCCTCGATGTTCACACCATACAATGAAGGACATTGTGCGACTTTCATGGAAGTATCTTTATTTGCATGTTAATTTAATGTATTTGATTATATTTAATTAATAAATGAATGAATAACTAAATTAGTAGAAAAATTATGATCAAAATTTAGAGTCAAAGTGTTCATAGCACTGGTGATCATATTCCTTCACTTGCCTTTGTCACAACAATGTCAACTCCATGAGTATATATATAATAAAGCATTATAATTATTACACGTGAGTAATACGTATTAGTAATAATTGAGAGGGGGGGTGAATCAGTGGCCTCAAAAATTAATCCTTAAATCAACCCTTCAAACTTAGTACCATAAAATTATACCTCTAGTTATCTTTAGTCCCGTAAGATGAATGCCTTGAAATACTTATATCAAATTACTACTTGTCAAAAATATTTGTAAAACCTTCTACTGTATGTTTACCAATAAGTAGTCTTTCTATTTACCGAAACACAGTAAATAACTAGTGTATACTGATCAATCCATATTTTCTTAAGTGAAATGCAAAACAATAAAGTAATGACTCATAAACACATTAACACATGGATTTTTAATGTGGAAACCTTGTTAAGGGAAAAACCACTGGGACCGGTACCCCAAATTTTCACTCTTCTGAAGTGATCTCGGTTAAGAGCCAACCCTGTTAAAGGTTAAAAACACACTGTTAGGTGTGACCTCGTTAGAGGATTTAAATAGATAGTTTGTCACTTAGTATCTGGTATCTAATGCTACCATCCTTGATCAAACTCTCACTTGGCCTATCAATAGGTATCAGGCATATCCAATGCTACTTTGTATGATCAAACTTTTTGATACTCCTTGGGATGTATCTCAATTAGAAAAGACTTTTAAGTCCTGCTTGGTTAAGAGCCTTGATGCTTCAGTGGTTAAACTAAAATAGTAAATTGATCTATCCACATATACAACTTTAATTGCAGTTTTTCAGATCTATTGTAAGTGCATTACCTTTCTGGTCAATGTTATCAATTCAATACATTTTCTCCACACTATTCTATTTTGTGATGTTGTATCACTGTTCGTCGGTGTCTGTAAAATTTAGCTCTTTCCTTAGCTTGATTGATCAGGTTTGAATGAAGACTTTCTTCTCCTTCACAATTTCTTTAGCATCTATTCTCTTGTCACTCCCCTTATTCATAATGAATAAGCTTGTATCTTATATAGACACAATTTCACCATTTCTTGGCTTTCTTGATCTTGGCGTGATCCAAAATTCTCACCAATTATATTTAAATAAAAACTCCAATTTTATCTCATATATATCTTCTTTCCAACTGGACAAAGAAGCTTTAAATCCTTTACTTATCTTCTACTTTATTTTGTCAATTAAACCAATGATAAGTATCAGTTAAGTCTATTTTTAGCTCTTGACAGCAAAGCATTTTGTCATTTCTGAACTCTCTATTCTGTCGGTCAATACTTGAGTTAGTTTTTGGTGAAAACTGACTGTCCCTTCGGTGTGACTTCAGTTGTCTTAGGGATCTTCATTCGTCGGGCAACACTGTAATTTTGTCTATCGAGTTACATTGTGCTTTGCTCATTGGGAAACACTATGACTTTGCTCATCGGTAATGTTGTGCATTTTCTCGTCAGGTAACACTGTGACTTTGCTCTTGTTGATTTACTCTGACCATCAGTGTGCACTCCATCGGTGTATACAGTCACTATGTGAATACTTGACTTATATGCATTACTGATAGAATAGCCTTTGATTCATCAGCTTTTTGAATTCTTTTAGCAGTATGTCCATGACCATACATATTATATAAAGTTGACATCAATCAAAATACAATACATTAACTTATTTAATGTCTTGCATTAACTTTCTATGTCTTGGTGATCATCAACTTAACATATTCAAACATTCAATTAGTTATAGTTCATCGATCTATCCCTTTGGTATTGATGGAAACACACTATATTACTACTAATACAATATGAACTATAAAAGTTGAGGTTCATCAAACTACCAATCTTATGTACTATAACCGATACAAATATCTGGTCCTCGGTAAGCTTATGAGAGCTTAGATTTGATTCTTGTAGCTTTCTCTCTGTCTTCAATCCCTTCACTATATAGATGTAGAATCTTTCTTCCTCTGATGTGATGTGTTCTTTTTCATTGTCATACACTTTCCTTTCACTGTTCTCTTTTCTTTTGATGTCTCTTGTCAGCAATTCTCTCCCTTTGGATAATGTGATGGATGATGGATATAATCTATCTCTCCCTAATGTGATCTCCTTAATGGATATAATCTATCTCTCCCTAGTGTGATCTCCTTAATGTGATAATGGATATAATCTCTCCCTTTGACAGCAATGCCAAACAAATATTTGATAGTAGTGCCAAATAATCCTTTCTATCCATAATATACTCCTTGGATTTTCCAATCCATCAGCAATATAACAACTCTAGTGCTCAGATTAGATAAATACCTTGATGTGTATAGATGTATCTTTGAATTCCATCTCTTTGCTTGCATCAACATGAATGATAATCTAATAATATGTAGACTTATGCAGCCTTCTAGTCATCTTACTGGCCAGTAGACAAGGGTCTTACCCCTAGTCTCTTTCTCAAGTACTCAAATGCATCCTTGGGTAGTGGCTTGGTGAAGATATCAACTAATTGTTCCTTTGATTGAACATACTCAAGTATCACCTCCTTTTCTTGAACTTTTTCTCTCAAATAATAATACTTGATAGAAATATGCTTTGTCTTAGCATGCATGATTGGATTCTTGAAAATGTTTATTGCACTGGTATTATCACAATAGATAATTACTGGTTCAAGAATTTTCATATGCATACCTTCTAGTAACTATTTGATCCATGCAATATTTGAGCAATTTGTGGCAGCAGCAACATACTTTGCTTCTGTAGTAGACTGAGAGATGCACCTTGCTTCTTTTCGATCCATGTGACAAGTTTGTCACCCATAAATAATGCTCCTCCAGTTGTGCTCTTTTGGTCATCAAGGTTTCCAGCCCAATCAGCATCGGTAAGACCTTAAGTTCAAATTTGCCTTCTCTTCTATACCATAAGCCATATTCCTTGGTATTTTTCAGATATCTTAGGATTCTTTTCACAGCAGTCATATGTGATTCCCTGGGATTAGTAGAAAATATTGCAACTATTTCTACTACATGTGCAATATCTGGTCTAGTATGTACAACATACATGAGTTTTCCAATCATTGATCTGTACAAAGTTTGATTTACCTCAGGTGACTTGTCCTCCTTTTTTAGCTTACATCTAGTTGCCATCAGTGTTCCAACTGGCTTGGAATCTTCCATCTTGAATATTTTCAGCACTTCCTTGATGTATTTGGATTGTGTAATGAAAATACCTTCATCTTGTTGCATGATCTGTAGACCAAGAAAGAACTTGATCTCTCCAAACATAGACATCTCAAACTCTTTGCTCATTTCATTTGCAAATGATTTGCATAGCATATCATTGCCTCCAAATATGATGTCATCAACAAATATTTCAGCAATCAAAATGTTAGCATCAGTATCTTCCTTCAAATAAAGATTACTATTTTCACTAGTTCTCACAAATCCAATACTTATGAGATAGGAATGAACTCTTTCATACCAGGCTTGGGGTGCTTGTTTCAGTCCATATAAGGCTTTGTGTAATCTACATACCATGTTCCTCTTGTCTGGATCAACAAACCCTTCTTGTTGCTCAATGTATACCTCTTCCTCAAGTATTCCATTTAGGAATGTAGACTTGACATCCATTTGGTATACCTTGAATCCTTTACATGCAGCATAAGCAAGTAATATTCTCACTCCTTCTAGCCTAGCAATGGGTGCAAATTTTTCTCCATATTCAATCCCTTCTTCATGTGCATACCCCTTGCATACTAGTATTGCTTTTTTTTCTGGTGACTTCTCCATTCTCATTCAGTTTATTTCTAAATATCCATTTTGTACCAATGACATTCTTGTCATCTAGTCTCGGTACAAGTGTCCATGCCTTATTCTTCTCAATTTTCTCAATTTCCTCATTCATAGCACTAATTCATTCATCATTATCAAGTGCAGCATTCACGAATTTTGGCTCAATATCACAAATTAGACATCTAGTATTTAGAAACTTACTTCTAGTTCTCATACCATCCTTTTTGTCTCCAATGATCTGGTTTTGTGGATGGTTCCTTCTGACATATCTGGCAAGTACAGGTTCAATTCTTTGTCTATCATCTTGATCATCATCGTGTCCTTCATTCTGATCTCCATCACTTAGTACATCATCTTGAGCAATATCCTAATTTTTGGTATTTGCATTCTCATGCTTGGGTGCAATACTGTTGCTCGGGAGCTATACATTGTTGCTCGGGAGCTATACATTGTTTCTCGGGTAGAGTGTCAGGTTCTTCATTGTAAACAAACCTGGTGTAGTCCTTTGTTTCTTTTGTGCTTTCCTTTTCATTCTTCTCTACAAATTTATCTATCTTTACATTTTCACTTTCAACAATAGAGGCTTTATTGAGACATTTATAAGCCTTGCTCTTGGTGGAATACCCTAGAAAGATTTCTTCATCACTTTTGGAGTCAAGATTTCCATTTCTATCATCTTTTAAGATATAACATTAACTACCAAAATTTTTTAAGTTACTTAAATTGGGTGTGTAACCATACCATAGCTCATAGGGTGTCTTCTTGGTATCTTTCTTCAATTGTACTCTGTTCAATGTGTAAATAGTAGTACTGACAGCTTCCCTCCAAAAGATTTGGGTGATGCCTTTCTCTATCATCAGTGTCCTTGCACAATCAACAATGGATTTGTTCCTTCTTTCAGCAATTCCATTTTGTTGTGGTGTTCTCGGTGTAGAGACCTATCTTTTGATTCCATGCTTATTATAAAAGTTAGTGAATTCATCTGAAATAAATTCCCCTCCTCTATCTAATCTTAAGTATTTCAATTCCTTACCACTTTTTTTTTCTACCATTGCTTTGTACCATTTAAACATCTTGAATGCTTTAGATTTATCTTTTAGAAACATAATTGCCATCATTCTAGAGTAATCATCAACAAAGAGAATAAAATATCTATCACCATAGTAACTCTTTGTCCTCATGGGTCCACATAGATCAGTATGGACTAATTCTAGAATGGCATCAGATGTATGGGTTTTTCTTTTGAATCTAGACTTTGTCATCTTACCTTTTTGATAATTTTTGCACATGATATTGTCGGGCTTAGTCATCATCGGTAAGCCTCTTACATTTCTCTTTTTGCTTATTTTTATCATGTTGTCAAATTTTACATGACACAATCTTTTATGTCATAACCATATGTCTTCATTTCTATCCATGAAGTAAGTGGTGTCTGTATCATTCAGATAGAATAAGTTACCTTTTATCTTCTCACCGGTACCAATCAGACTTCCTGATTTATTGAATATCTTTGCCTTCTTATTTTCAAATGCTACTCTGTGACCTAAGTTATTCAACTGAGAAACACTCAATAGATTATAATTCAATCCTTTCACCCAATAAGCATTTTCACATTTTATCAGGTTATTCAACATTATAGTTCCTTTACCTTCAACTAGACAAGGTGTGTCATTACCCATTCTTACTGAACCACCATTATAGTATTCAAAAGTCTCAAACTTTTGTTTTTCACCGGTCATATGGTGAGTTCAGCCACTATCTATGATCCAAACATCATTTTAGCTAACTTTATATATGAGTTTAGTTTCTACATACCTTTCTTCATCTTCATCCGAATCATCTTTTACTACCACAAACACCATCTCAGTGTCTTCATAAGATTCGGTGTCAGTATCTTCATCTTTTCATTTAGCTAGGTAACTGGCCTTCTTTCCTTTTTCCTTGTAGTATTGGTTATCTCTTCTTTCTGATTGTCGGTTGCTTCTGTAATCTCGGTTATCACCTCTGTCATACTTCTTTCCAAATGACCTGTCATTACTTCTATCATCTTTTCTCCTTTTAGGACATCTTGCAACAAAGTGTCCAATCTCTTTACAATTAAAACATACAAGTGGTAATCTACCTTTCTATTTACCTTTGTCTCTTTGCATTCTTCTAGCCATAAGTGCTTCAATTTCATCAAGATCTTCTTCTTCACTTTCACTATCACTATCTTTTCTCATAGTGTGTTTATGACTTGAAGTTGATTTACTTATTCTCAAAGAAGATTTGAATGCAGATTCTATGTTTGGTAAGACACTATTATCAAAGTTATTTATCTCAAATTAAATCAGTCTTCCAATCAAAATATCTAGAGTAACATTGTTATTTGCCACTGCTCTCATTTCTTGTATGGCAGATACCCTAATAGCATAAGTAGGTAGCAAGGTTCTTAGAATTTTACTTATCGTTGTATCTTTATCTAGTACAGCTCTAACTCCTCGGATAGCATTGACTACCTCTTTGATTCTTGTGTTGTATCGTGTGATGTTTTCACCTTCTTTCATTCTGAGATCATCAAAGTTTCCTCTAAGGCTTTATGCCTTGGCTCTCAGAACATTTTTATCACCACCATGTACAAGCTTCAATTTGTCCCACATCTTCTTTACAGTTGTGCATTCTTTGACATCTTCAAATTCAACATCGGAGTGTGAGGAAGCAAGCTCTATTATCATGCAGTTGTGCTCATGCTTCTCTCTCATTTGTTCAACTGTGAGTGCTCCTATGGGAAACACATATTCAATATCTAAGTATTGAGTAACATCATTTCCAATACCTGATAAGTGGATTCTATCCTGCTTTTCCATGAAGCAAAGTTATCTTTGTTCAACTTGGGCACATCTCATCTTTTCATCTTGTGATCTTTAGCTTGAGCTGTTAAACTCCCTTTCTAAGCACATAAGCTCAGATACCAATTGTTAGTAATAACTGAGAGGGGGGATGAATCAGTGGCCTAAAAAATTAATTCTTAAATCAACCCTTCAAACTTACTACCACAAAATTATACCTCTAGTTATCTTTAGTCCTGTAAGATTAATGCCTTGAAATAATTATATCAAATTACTACTTGTCAGAAATCTTTGTAAAACCTTCTACTGTATGTTTATCGATAAGCAGTCTTTCTATTTACTGAAACACAGTAAATAACTAGTGTATACTGATCAATCCAGATTTACTTAAGTGAAATGCAAAATAATAAAGTAATGACTCATAGACACATTAACACATGTATTTTTAACGTGGAAAACCTGTTAAGGGAAAAACCACTGGGACCGGTACCCCAAATTTTCACTCTTCTAAAGTGAGCTCAGTTAAGATCCAACCTTGTTAAAGGTTACAAACACACTGTTAGGTGTGACCTTGTTAGAGGATTTAAATAGATAGTTTGTCACTTAGTATCTGGCATCTAATGCTACCATCCTTGATCAAAAAATTACTTTGCATGTCAATAGGTATCGGGCATAACCAATGCTACTTTGTATGATCAAATTTTTTGATATTCCTTGGGATGTATCTCAATTAGAAAAGACTTTTAAGTCCTAATTGGTTAAGAGACTTGATGCTTCAGTGGTTAAACTGAAATAGTAAATTGATTTGTTCACATATACAACTTGAATTGCAAATTTTCATATCTATTGTAAGTGCATTACCTTTCTGAACAATGTTATCAATTCAATACCTTTTCTCCACATTTTTCTGCTCCGTGATGTTGTATCATTATTCATTGCTGTCTGCAGAATTTAGCTCTTTCCTCAACTTGATTGATCAGGTCTAAATGAAGACTTTCTTCTCCTTCAAAATTTCTTAGGCATCTATTCTCTTGTCACTCTCGCTATTCATAATGAATAATATTGTCTCTTATATAGACATGATTTCACTATTTCATGGCTTTCTTGATCTTGGCGTGATCCATAATTCTTTCCAATTAGATTTAAAGAAAAACTCCAGTTTTATCTTGTAGATATCTTCTTGCCAACTAGACAAAGAAACTTTAAATCCTTTACTTATCTCCAGCTTTATTTTGTTGATTAAAACAATGAGAAGTATCAGTTAAGTCTATTTTTAGCTTTTGATAGCTAAGAATTTTGTCATTTCTAAACTCTATGTTCTTTCGATCAATACTTCAGTTAGTCATCGGTGACAATTGACTATTCTGTCGGTGTGACTTCAATTGTCTTCGGGATCTCCGTCCATCGGGCATCACTGTAATTTTTTCCATCGGGTTACACTGTGCTTTGCTTGTCGGGCATCACTATGACTTTGTTCATTAGTAATGTTGTGCATTTGCTCGTCGGGTAACACTATGACTTTGCTCTCGTTGATTTACTCTAACTGTCAGTGTGCACTTCGTCAGTGTATACAGTCACTATGTGAATACTTGACTTATATGCATTACTGATAGCATAGCATTTGATTCATCAGTTCTTTGAAGTATTTTAGTAGTATGTCTGTGACCATACATATGATATCAAGTTGACATCAATGACAATATAATACATTAACTAATTTAATGTCTTGCATTAACTTTCTATGTCTTGGTGATCATCAACTTAACATCTTCAAACATTCAATTAGTTATAGTTCATCAGTACGTTATTATATGAATGGATGTCTTATAACTTACCATACATGTGCATTAATTTATTGTTGGACCGTTGACATTGACACCACATGTTGAAGGATGTTGTGGCACTTTCAAGGAGGTACCCTTTATTCATTAGTGGGGTTGTAAAAAATTTAGGTGCTCTTGATAACTATATACTACTCTTGTTGTTTCATTTTTAGTTGTTGACATCAGATACTCTTCCTGATGTTCGTCTCTCTTTGGATCATTAGGTTGTCACAGTTTTAGCAAGTTTTAAAGCATTGGTCAAGGTATGAAAGAGATTACTTAATTTTAATTTTTTGATTAACTTAAAAATAGGTTTTAAAAGGACCTGAAACCTTTTACAAATAAACAATGAAATATAGAGTGTTAAGAGACCAAAGAAACTACTGTGACATAACACCAAAGGGAACAAATAATCGTTCCCACAAGAATGAAACCGAGACCAGACCATCTTTAGATAATAAGGGAAATTAAGAAAATCATTTAAGCCCACCCTTATGTAACTGTAAACTCATATCAAAAGAAGGCTTGGGAGACTTTAATTTCTTTTATTTAACTGTTGTCCATCCTTCCTCCACCTTCTTAACATCACTTTGTCCAGCCAAAGAACTAGCAGAAAAACCCACAACATGAAAAGCAAGGTTGGCCACACTAGCATCAACTGGGATAGAGATAGCATCTCCACCAGTCCCCAAATCTCCCCTAGATAATCCAGGGAAACAGAAACCACAGCACCAGCAGGGAGGATAGGTGACCCAGAGACAACATCATTTATCCAGACAGGGACAGCATCCGCAGCACCTGAAAAGATAGCATCAACTGTCTGAACCAAGATAACTTCCAAGCCAACAATAGTAGAATCAGCAGAAGTGAGATCATCCTAAGAGGGGAAACCATCCATACCCCAAGTCTTAGGAAATTTTATAACTATATAATGGTGTTCAGCAACACCTACACACCAAGAAGGCAGTTTCTTTAATTTTATCCTATCAGATAAATGGTGGGAAACAATATGGCCATTCTTATGACACTTCCTACATCTGAATGAGATTCCCTCATAATTTAGAGTCTGGATCCATGAGCCCCTTGGAGAAGCCAAAGTGATCTTCTCCGAGATATCCTTAGAAACATCCACCTCCACTAGGATACGAGCATACGTCGGGTGGAAAATGTCAGAGGACACCAAATATACCATCTAAAAATCCCCAATAGCCTCTCCCACAGATTCCAAAACATAATCCATCCAAAGATGTAGGGGAAGATTCAAAATCCTCACCCATACAGGAATGTTATTAAAAGAATCAGTAGGAGGATCAAAATCCTGATGCCAAGGTTTTGCCATCAGGGGGAAACACTCCTCCCAAGTAAAATAACTATCACATAAAATAGTGTTCCTATCTTTAGCACTATCAAAATTTGTAATAAAAAACCCTTTACCATAGGGAATATGTGAACAATATCAGATAAAATAGACTCCCAATGTTTGGAAATCCACGCATGCAGGTCTGCTAGAGAAGGCCAAAAACCCCTAAATCTAAACATCGTAGCATTAGTGGAAAATATCTCAACCATATTAAAGATCTCATCAACTATATCATTTTCCAGATTCACCACTATGGGTTCAATTACAGAGAACTAGAATGAAGTCCCCCTCTCCCAAAAGTAGGAAGAGAAGAGGCCAAAGCTCCATTAATGTTTGCTTCAAAAGCAGCCACATCTACATAAGAAGCAGAGCCACCACAGGCCCCAAACATAGCAGATGGTGGAAGCATAGGCCCTCCTCCACCGATGCCCCCATGACCAGCCAAACTAGGCACCAATTCACCTGCAGAGACCTTCAAACCCATCGAGCAGGAAACAGTAACGGGAGACGGCATTTCAAAAACTCCACTAGAAAAAACTTACTTAATTTAAATTATTGTTTTAATATTTTTTATTGATATTTTAATCATATTTATGTATGTATTTTAATTATTATTTTGATTTTTGTTGTAGGGACTTATTACTCTAGATCATCAGTGTGCCCCTCTTGTGGATGAGCACAGTGACTATTTGTTAGTGGTAAGTGAATATTCTATTGTATGCTATGGTATAATTCAATTTTGATGTATATTAGCTATTGATGTTTATACTTTTGTTTTTATCAGCTGGAGCTCTAGAAGAGTCTAGACAGGAGGATGAGTGAGCACACTTGGAAGACTCCATCATCCACTGCATCTACATCCACATGACATTTTAAGGCAGCTCAGGATTTGTTTTCTTTCCCTCGCATGAAAGGACTACATTAGGGATATATATTGTATGCCTATATGGCATTATTGGACATAATTTTTGTATATTGTGTATGCGACATGTTCTACATCCATTTGGCTTTTAGGAAGCCAATTTAACTATAGTGGATATATTACATGTATGGCATTTTTGGACATATATATTTGGCTTCATGCCCTACGAATATTTATAGTTCATGTTTTAAGTATGCAATTCATATCTCTTGTGTATTGATGTATACTACTTCGTGTTTATGTGGATGTCTTATGCTTTGTAGATTTCTCATGTCTTATATTTATGCTCACATATATATATGTATATTACAACTGTATGATTCAGACTTTATGGAAATATGTATGTTTCATTTCATAAGGCATTAGTACCACTAATTTCAGCTCAAATGGTTTATGCAGAAGGTGATTCAATGTACAACAATATATGACTATCTAACATAATAATATATTATTCTTTGTTGGCTTTGTAGTTCATTATTTGTTAAGAAATTGGTTGGAAGATCTTGTGGTTAATGTAGTTCCATAGTATTCATTTGATACTGAGGTCCTATAACCACAACAACCATCAGAAGAACACCAAGGACTGTTAGGAATAAGGTGTCTCAACCTTGGATAATTCATATTCTTATTATTTGTTTTGTAAAATGTATTTCTTGCAAATAATGTAATTAAGTGTGAGTGCACATGTCTAGTTGGCATGTTGATGTGTCACTCCACTTGATGTGTCAGCATCTTGAATTGTGTGTAAGGAGATCATGGATGAAATGGTTATGACGGATTCCTATGACACGTAAGAGCTATTTCTAGAAGATTCAATGATGGGTGAAGACATGCAAAGACATGTGGAAAATGATAAAGTTGAGTACTGTACACTCTTCCACAATCATGGGGTTCAGGACAGTGCCCTGAAAAAAAATTTAGGGTTCCTATTTTCTCAGAGAATGGTAAAAACCTAATACGGCTATCTTTGGAAGTTGCCCTAAAAAGGAAAGCGCATGATATAAGCATTTTTTAGGGTTGCAGATGAAGATAGAAAAAAGAGTGTATTATTGGTATGATCTGGTGCTACTGGATTTGTCTTTGAGTGTCGATTGTCTCCTGAAAGAACTTGCATTGCAAGTGTGTTGTAACTGTTGTGTTGAAGATAATACATTGTGCAGGTTTTGGAGTGCTGGG
>MU228090.1:1065856-1084635 GCA_018584345.1 Thuja plicata | reverse complement strand
ACCACTATCAATTATCCATGTGTCATTTTTACTGATATGTGAGAAAAGTGTTGTCTTTTCATCTTCTTCATCTGACTCATCCTTAATAGAAATATAAACCATTTCATCTTCATCTTCATCACTATCAGAATCTTTAGCAATATAAAAAGACTTTTTACCTTTGTCATTGTAGCTCTTGTAGTTATCTAACTATTTCTTGCCTTTGTACTTGTTGAGCTTTTTCTAATCTTTGTCTTCTTTGTTCGGACACTTGGCAACAATGTGACCAACCTCATTGCATGAAAAGAAAATCAATGGCATTCTTCCTTTGTAATTACCTTTGGTAGCTCTCCTTGCAAGTAATGCTTCAATGATATCTAGATATTCATCATCACTATCACTTTCAATATGCTTCCCTTTTGAGTATCTATCCTTCTTACCAAGGTTTAATTTAGTCTTGAATGCAGACTCAAAATTGTTAGAGCTAGGAGAATAATTTTCAAATTTGTCCAGCTCAAAAGTTGTAAGCCTTCCAACTAATGTATCCAGAGTTATATCCTTATTGCACCTCATCTCTTAAATAGGTGAAACTCTAATAGCTTAGATAGGAAGTAAAGTTCTTAATACTTTGCTGACCACTATTGTATCTTCAATTATTCCTCCTGCGGCTCTGATGGAACTCACAATCTTCTTGATTCTTTCAATATATTTTGTAATGTCTTCTCCTTCTTTTATTTTCATTTGATCAAATTGTCCTCTGAGACTTTTTTCTTTGGCTCTCTTTATATTTTCATCTCCTCCATGAATGTCCTATAATTTCTTCCACATATCATAGGTTGTAGGGCAGTCCTTGACTTCATCAAATTCTAAGTAGCTGAGTGAAGAAGCTATATCAATCATCATTATGTTATGAAGCTTAAGTTCCATCATCTGTTCCATAGTCATATTTGTTGTTGGTTCCACATATTTTTTGTCCAAAAATTGAAAACCAGCATCTCTGATAGTAGATAGACGTAGCCTCATCAGCTCTTGCCACACATGGAAGTTGTCTTTGTTTAGCTTTTGGATCTCCCTTCTATAAGACATCTCTAATATTTAGCTTAGGCCTTGAAACCTTTTCAGAAATCACTTGCGGCTCTGATACCAATTGTTGGGAATAAGATGAGTAACTAAGAGGGGAGGGGTGAATCAGTTACTCCAAAACAAATCCCTTGTCACTTAGATGTCTTAAACAATATTACATTGTTACTCGGTGAGTTAAGATATTCTTCTATAACTCAGGTGTCAAAGCAATCTTTATAATATCTAATGCAAATATACTTTAGTGATTAAGTGTAGAAACATAAAGCATGAAACAAATAACATATACACAGGTGACACCAAGATTTAACATGGAAAACCAATATGGGAAAAACCACCAATGTAACTAGTTATTATTTTTCACTCTTCTGAAGTGATCCCTATTAGGAGCCAACCATGTTAAAGGTTACAAAAACACACTGTTAGGTGTAACCATGTTAGAGGATTTAAATCACCCTGTGAGGAGTGGCCTTGTTAGAGGTCTTCAACACTTCAACATAGAAATGCTACCTTGTGAGAGGATTTTACAAAAATACTGTTAAGTCTACTCTGTTAAGATATTTGAGATCACTGCTACAATTGTTAGAAAGTAGCAATGAATTTACATGTATATGTAAGCAACTATCTTTGCTGATTCATATCTCTGCTCTGATTATAAATGGATCCTTGCTGATCAAATATTATATTGCAGCTCCGAGTGTTCTGTACTCAATCAGAATCCCATCTGATTTCTCCTTCACTCTTCATATCACATAATTCCACACTTCTTGTCTTCAACTTTTCACACACTCTCATTCAATCCAAACTTGACCTTTCATAAATATGATAAGCCCTACCAAGTCGGCTTGAATATACTTCTAAATAAGTAATAAATCACAATTCAGTCGGCCTCATATAACCAATTAATTATAGAATGTAAACCATTGTTATTTGGCTAACACTGAATAATAAAATCAGTTAATACTGAGTTTCTTTAATGCTCGACCATGACTGAAATGCCCGAGTGACTCAGTCAACACTGAACATATTCAATACCTGACTGATCTCGGTCAACATTGGAAAACTCTTTCCATTCACCAACTATGCTTGGTCTGGATGAAGACATTTGTGTAACATCACTACATAAGTGTATATACATGTGTAACATCAATGAAAATACACAATTGAATAATTTTATTCAATGGGAATCATCATGGAAAAGGTATCCAAAGAGCAATACTTTTCCACCCTTCTTTAATCTCAAACTCCCTTTCACAAGTCACTTTGCCTTAAGGCCTACAAACAAAAAAGGTTGATCATTGGCCCAAAGGAATTCCCCACCTTTGAGAACATATTTTTCAAAGCATTTATAACATGTAAGCATCTCTGACAAACCCCAAAAGTCTTGTTCCTTCAATCTAATACCTCATCCATACAAATTGTCTTAAAATCTAGTAGTTATGTAGAACAAGAGCATACCCTATACCTTTTGACTTGGATCACATACTAGAATTGAATCAAGACACTTTTAGATACCCATTAAAATTTTATTTAAAATACTTCAAACTCAATGTATGATTCTTTGGAACACTTGATCCAAAAATGGATTGTTATGGTTCAGTCATGGTCTTCTTTAGAACAGAATACTCAGTTTTTTGGTCATAAATTCTCATAGAAAACTCAAAGAAAAATGTAATCACCTTTTTGAATACCTTTTTTGTCATTTTAAAACATATATGGAACTTACATAGGGATAATTTGGAACAAATGGCTCTAAAATGGACTGGTATTGTTGCTCCAAAAATAAAATAAAAACACAAGTAATCTGCCTAGGGCATCATCATATTGCCCCTAAACATTATCCAACGTAACTACAACCTTTGAAATCAAAGTATACCTTTTAAATTTAAAACTACCAATTTTTAAGGGATTCCAACGGTAAAAATAAGAGAAACCATTAATTTTATATGCAAACCCTTATACCCACGGGTTAGCAAACCTGTCTCAAGAACAAGTTCAAAAACTCACACCTTTCTCAACCAAATTGCATGGGACCATATCCATATGAAAGATAGTTTATAGTATTAAACATTCAAGTGATTTTTATACTATTAAAACCCCATACACGATTGTACTAAATGTTTCAAAAGTATAAATACAGTAATTTCTATAAAATTTCATTACCTTTTATTGATTTTCTTGATATCCAATGCCTCAATCCAGCCACACACCCTTAAATTTGACCATTAATTTAATTTTAAACCTTTTACAACCTTTCATGATAGTTAAAACTTATTTTTAAACTCCCATGACCATTGGGATTCCTCTCTTTACAATTTTGCAAATTTGCAATGACAACTTTGCTTTGTTGATCATGACAAATTTTACAAAACTTGCTAAAAGACCTTAACCAAGACTCCTATGGCCTAACAAAATTAAAAATATTCTTAAATAGGTCTAATATACCTTAATACAATTATAAAATTCCACTTGTAGGAATTTTCCAACTCTTGGCATCCTTATGGCAAGATTGACAAGTTTTGCAACTTTTACAAGCTTGAACCCAAGAGACACTCTAAGACTCAAAAATACTATAAACAAGTTCAAAATGGTCTTTTATACATTATTAAAATCTTGAAACATCAATTTTGGACTCAAAAATCAATATTTCCTCATGGAGGCATGAAGATCATTGGGTGCTCCTGCACCAGATTTACAATTTGACTTAGTTTGACCCTTAATGGCCTTAGAGACCTACATGACCTCAGTGGCACAAATTGCCTTACAATTTGGATTAAATATATGTAATGGGCCCTTAGAACCTTATTTAACTTTAAAAAAAAATCAAATCAAATGGCCTTATTACATGAATTCAATTAAAAGACCCAAAATGGTCCATAGTTACTTCAAGGGAAACTTGGTGCTCTTGCACCATCATTGAAGACTCAATTATTTTGAACATTCCTTTAATGAACTTTTGAATAATCAAGGGAATTAAATTAACCTTTAAAACATAAGTCTTAGACCAACCAGGACCTAGTTGGATTATTTTTACCTAGAGTTGAAAATAATGTAACACGCATCTTAAGGGGCGCCCTGGTGCGGTATGGTCCAGAATGTTTGAACGAGTTGCAAAGCCTAACAATTTTGTTCCTAGAATTTACTCATCTAATAAAAGGTGTTGGCATAGATGGTTCAAGTCTAGGATGAACCATTTCAAAGACAAGCAATATGGAAACTTTCATCTGAGGGACATTGCAATATTTGGCAAGAAACGAGACATGATTGCCAGTTTTGAATGAGCTAGAATCTCATGAAACTAAGATATTCTTGTGTGGCCATTGATAAGATGACCTTGTAGCATATGATGGTTTGTTGAAACATCACATGAGATCCGAGAAATGTCTCTTCAAAGTTTGTCATTTTTTGTGCTTAGTGCACCTTAAGGGTCACTTTGATCTAGAGTATTCTGGAATGTTCAAGCAACTTGGATATTTGAACAAGGTTGTTCCTAGAATTTACCCAGCCAATCGGAGCTTTTGGTGTAGATGATTTGAGGCAAGGATAAACTATTTCAAAGATACACAAAATTTCAAATTTCAACTAAGTCACATTGCAAGTTTTGGCAATGACCCAGATTAGGTTTCCAATTTCAAACGGGGTCGAATCTTCCAAAATTTAGAGATTTTGTTTTGGAAAGAGGTAATACAATTTTGTAGCATCTGAGATTTTTTTGATATGTCACACGATCTCCAAGAAACGTCCTGTCAAAATTCACTGATTGTTTTTCTCGGTGCACTTTAAGGGTCACTTTCTTCTGGAGTGGTCTGGAATATTTGAGCAACTTGGGGAATCGAACGAGGTTGTTCCTAGTGTTTACCTGGCCAAACAGAGATTTTTTTGTAGATGGTTTGAGGCCATGATCAACTATTTGAAAGATATGCACAATTGCAACTTTCAACTGAGTCATAGTGGAAGTTCTAGCAATGACTGAGATTGGTTTTCCATTTTCAAATGGGGTCAAATCTCCCAAAAATGAGAGAGGTTTTTGCAGGAAGAGGTAACATAATCATGTATCATTTGATGGTTTGTTGATACATTGCATGATCTCTGAGAAATGACCTATCAAAGATCATCAATTTTTGTGCTTAGTTCACCTTAAGGGTCACTTCAGTCCAGAGCGGTTTGGAACATTCGAGAAACTTGGGGAGAGAAAGGAGGTTGTTCCCAAAATTTACCCACCCAACCAAAAAAAATTGGAAGATACACACAGTTGCAACTTTTAGCTGAGTCACAGTGCAAGTTCTAGCAATGTCTGATATTGAGTTGCCAATTTCAAATGAGGTTGAATCTCCCAAAATTGAGAGAGGTTTTGTGGGAATTGGAAACATGATCCCTTAGAATCTGATAGATCATTAATATTTTGTACGATCTCCGAGAAATGACCTGTCAAAGATCATCACTTTTTGTCCTTAGTTCACCTTAAGGGTCACTTTGGTCTAGAGTGATCTGGAAAATTTAAGCAACTTGGGGAGTCAAACAAGGTTGTTCCCAGTGTTTACCCAGCCAACCAAAGCTATTGGCATAGATGGTTTGAGGCCACGATGAACCATTTTAAATATACACACATTTTCAACTTTCAACTAAGTCATAGTGGAAGTTCTGGCAATGACCGAGATTGTCTTGCCAATTTCAAATGGGGTCGAATCTCCCAAACTTGAGAGAGGTTTTTGTGGGTGGAGGTAACATGATCCTATATGATTTGATTTTTCTTTTATATGTCACATAATCTCTAAGAAACAATTGTCAAAGTTCATTTTTTGTGCTTAGTGCAACTTAAGGGTCACTTCGGTCTGGAGTGTTCTAGAATGTTCAAGCGACTTGGGGAGAAGAATGAGATTGTTCCTAGAATTTACCTAGCCAACCAAAGCTATTGGAATAGAAATTTTGAGGCCACAATGAACCTTTTGAAATATATGCACAGTTTTAACTTTCAACTAAGTCACAGTGCAAGTTCTGGCAACAATCAAGATTGGCTTATTTCAAATGAGGTTGAATCTCCCAAAACTGAGAGAGCTTTTTGTGGTCAATGGTAAAAATATCCTATAGCATTTGATATTTTTCACAAGCTCCAAGAAAAATTCTATCAAAGATTGTCAGTTTTTATGCTTAGTGCACCTTAATGGTCACTTCAATCTGGAATGATCAGGAACGTTCGAGTGACTTGGGGAGACGAACGAAGTTTTTCTTGGAATTTACCTAACCAAAAAGAGATTTTTCCATAGATAGTTTGAGACCATGATAAAAATTTTGAAAGATACACACAGTTGCAACTTTCAACTGACTCACAGTGCAAGTTCTGGCAACAACTGAGATTGGCTTGCTAATTTCAAAAGGAGTCAAATATCCCAAAACTAAGAGAGGTTTTTGTGGGAATAGGAAACAAAATCCCATAGAATCTTATGGTTCATTGATAAATTGTGTGAGATTTGATAAATGTCCCATCAAAGATTATCATTTTGTTGTGCTTAGTGCACCTTAAGGGTCACTTTGGTCTGGAGTGGTCTGAAATGTTCAAGTGACTTGAGGGGTGAAACAAGGTTGTTCCTAGAATTTATCTAACCAACCAGATCTATTGGTGTAGATGGATCAAGGTCACAAAAAACCATCTAAAAGATACGCACAGCTACAAATTTCAATTGAGTCACATAGCAAGTTCTGGCAATGACCGAGATTGGCTTGCCAATAACAAACGGGGTCGAATATCCCAAAAATGAGAGAGGTTTTTCTGGGTAGAGGAAATGTGATCCTTTATCATTTGAAGGTTTTTTTATATAATGCATGATCTTCAAGAAATTTCCAATCAAAGATCATCAGTTTTTGTGCTTAGTGCACTTTAAGGGTCACTTCGGTCCAGAGTGGTCTGGAACGTTGAGCAACTTGGGGAGTCGAACAAGGTTGTTCCTGGAATTCACCTAGATAACCAAAGTTTTTGGAGAAGATTGTTCAAGGCCACAATTAATTATTTGAAAGATGCACACCTACACCATCATGCTCTCCCTCCCCAAACAGTTTCAAAAAATGCAAAAATACAAAAAATCAGCAAATCAGACACAAATATTCATCTTTGTATATTAATGATATTAATGTAACTTTTCTTTTTACAAATATACATCTTTTTTTGTTTTTTATAGGCAATAGTCCAAAGCCAAATAATTTTATTAATAATTAAAAACCTTTTTACAATTCAACTCACTAGGGGCACCAGTAGGAAAGAGCTGAGCGGAGAAAACCTTTGGTCTTGCCCCAAAAAATATAAGAGAAAAATAGTCATTAAAACTTACAAACTTCATGTTATACATATAGGGTAATGCATGAGAAATATACACTCCACCCAATGTAGATTATGTAATTTCTTCCTATATAAATATACATGTTATATGTACATGCATTCAAATAATTTGACATTACAACATTTTGTATTGACATTCAGTCCAATGAACCAGTTAGATCTGCCCTACCCTTTATTGTCTCAAGTATTGCCTCGTGGTCTGACTCATGAACCTTCTAAAGAGTCTTATTATGTGGTTTATCTCCATATCTAATCAAATGGAAATTTGATACAACAACAAGGTTGGAATAATGAAGAATCTTCGTGTGTGTCTCCCAATCCTTGAACAACCATAATCTAGGGTTCTTCATATGATACCATCTATGTAATGCACTAGTTACAACCACTGCTCATATAGGATATTCTAATTCTTCACCATCTATAACCGAGTGATCCAATTTATTTTTTGCCTAAACACAACAAGAAAATTAATAATTTGTCCCTTCTTCATTGTCTTTAGATGCAATAACAACAAAAACATGTCCTGCAATCATAGAAGCATAATGAGGAGATTAATTTATTGAATAGTTATGATAAAGTACTAAATTTAAGATTATTTGTACATGGAAAATTTACCTGGTTTCACTAGATCAAACAAGCGATCAAAGTCAATGGATTATTCCATTTTTCTCAGTTGCAATATTGTTGGGGGACGATACGAGTCAAATGGGCTCAAAATCACATACACCATTCATCAAACCACTCATTCAACTTGCACTTATCCCAATCTTCATCTACACATGATAATTAAAATCATGCCATATGTCATGTATGGATACTCCATGAATCTACATTAGAGATTCTAAAAGAGTGTAGCTCACTCAATCGTGCCAGTGTACAAAAATCTGCATATGGTGCAATGTTAGTTTCATCTATCAACAAAAAAAATCTATGAACCATAGACTCACCCTCATCACATGGACCCATTGTAGCATTACATCACTGGATTATACATCACGCATCTGAAGATTATTCTTTCTCTTTGTACTTTAATTCTTCACGTGTTAAGGCTCTTCTGATACATGCACCTGCACCATCATGCTCTCCTTTTCCATGACTGGCCTTTGTGAAATTCCACATATACTGAATACCAATGATCTTATGCATCATGCTCAACCAATAAAATATTCAAGAATTATTGAATTAAAAAGCATAATTTTTTGACCATATAATGTGTCGACAATATGATATGCCCATGTTAGTCAAATCTATTAGATAACTGAGAGGGGGGAAATAAGTTAGCTATGATTATCCTACAGTCCCAAATTCTCCCAGATGTATATTACATCAATTTTAAGCATATAACTCAACTCAATGAAATATAAACTGTGATCTCAAAATTATATTCAAACTCATCTACCAAATCATCTACCAAGTAGCAGTAAAACAATTACTGTGATTACCGATCAATGCAAATAAAGTAATGTGTAAATTAAAATAAAAATCCAAAACAATCAAACACATTAACACATAGATTTTTAACGTGGAAACCCTGCTAAGGTAAAAACCACCTGGGATCGGTAACCCAAAATATTTCACTCTTCTAAAGTGAGCTTAGTTAAGAGCCAACCCTATTAAAGGTTACAATGCACACTGTTAAATGTGCCTAGTTAGAGGATTTATCACTAACAGTTCTCCCTTAACCAATCATTTACTATGGGGTCAACAAGAAAACAATAAATATTCATTGAATGTCATAATAAAGACTTTAAAGTCCTACTTGGTTAAGATATTTTTCTGTAACAATGGTTAAACTAATACAGTAATGATCTAATTCAAATACAACTTTGTTTGCAGATTTTTAGATCTATGCTAAGTACATAATACCTCTGATCAATTTTTCACTTCAGTTCCTTTGATTCTTCATACTCTATTATGCTCGGTACATGCTCTTTCCTCTGTCGCTCGGTGTTGTCTGCAGAATTGCTTGGTTCTATCTTCAACCAATTTGATCAGTCATGCATGAATTTTATATGTGTGTGCATCATCATCTTAATGAATCTATTGTCCCTTATATAAAAATCATAACATATTTAATTTCTATCCTTTAGATTTTGTTACTTAATCTCCATCATTGATTTTTTTGCTTAAACCTTCCTCAGTAGTTGTGTCAAAAACATGTTTCAATCTTCTTCGTCTGATCATCCTTGAATTTTCATAGTCGTTTGATCATCATAAAAAACCTTATCAATTACCTAGAATCATCAATTTTCTAGCTCTTCATTTTAGTCGGCCTTTAGTTTATTTTTATTTATCGTTTAATACCGTGATGTGTCAGAGATCCCTAGCTTGGTTCACACTGTGCTCAATATACACTATATTTACTCACTGTTCACTGTTACTCGGTGTATACAGAACTCTTCAATTATTGACCACATAAACTTTGTTTGTTTCATATATTTAACCCATAATAGATGTTTGTTACCACAATGATAATCGAATAAGTTGACATCAATGACAATACATTAACTAATTAATGTCTATCATCACATTTTTAACTCATTTGATCATCAACAAAATGACTTCAAACATACAATCAGTTGCAGTTCATCAATCTCTCCCTTTGGCATTGATGGCAACACAATATGAAATATACAATATGAAAATGCCATAGGATACCAAACTTTTTTTCTACAACTATATGCAAAATATTGTAGCTCTCCCTAGCTTATATATATAATATATTTAATCACTACACAGCATAAAAAACTTACCATACAGAGTCTCCCTATAGATTTGACTCTTTTCAATCATTTCTCCCTGTAATGGATAGATATGTCATTTTCTCTCCCTTTCTCTTTTCTCCTTTTCTCCCTTGCAGTGGATAGATATTTCATTGAATCTTCTCTCCGTTTGACAGCAATTCCAAAAATAAATATACAGCTCTTCATTAGCCAAAAAGTGTACTGATATGTCATTGTCATTCTAGTTAAACTTTGCATCAACATGATTGATATTCTGATTACATGTAGGTTGATGCAACCTCCTAGTCATCTTAGTGACCGATAGACAAGGGACGAACCCCTAGTCTATTCCTCAAGTACTCAAATGTATCCTTTGGTAAGGGTTTAGTGAATATGTCAGCTAGTTGTTCTTTTGATTGTACATATTCTAGTGTAACTTTCTTTTCTTGTACCTGTTCCCTCAAGTAGTGATATTTTATAGACATATGCTTTGTTTTTGCATTTATCACCATGTTCTTTGAAACATTTATTGCACTAGTATTATCACAATAAATTACCACTGGGTCAGTGATCTCTTCATTCATTCCTTTCAAAATTTGTTTTATCCAAGCAATGTTAAAACAATTTGTAGTAGTATCAACATATTTTACTTCTGCAATTGACTGAGATATGCATCCTTGTTTTTTACTTATCCAAGTAACTAATCTTTCTCCAACAAAGAATGTTCCACTAGTAGTACTCTTTCTATCATCAATGTTCTCAGCCCAATCAGCATCTATGTAAGATTTCAGTTAAAATTTGTCTTCTCTCTTGTACCACAATCCATAATCTTTAGTGTTCTTCGAGTATCTAAAAATTCTCTTTACAACAGTCATATGTGATTCTTTAGGATTAGCAAAAAATCTTGCTATAATTCCAACTGCGTGTGAAATGTCTGGTCTAGTGTGTACAACATACATCAATTTTCCAATCATAGATCTGTACAATTTTTGATTTACCTCAGTTGTCTTATCTTCTTTTGTCAATTTGCATCCTATCACCATAGGTGTTCCGAGTGGTTTTAAATCTTCCATTTTGATTGTCTTCAATACTTCCTTAATGTATTTAGATTGAGTAATGTAGATGCCTTCATCCTGTTATAAAATTTGCAAGCCAAGAAAAATTTTGATCTCTCCAAACATTGACATTTCAAATTCTTTCCTCATTTCATCAGTGAATGATTTCCATAAGTTATCATTTCCTCCAAATATAATATCATCAACAAGAATTTCAGCAATAAGAATCTTACCATCATTTCCTCCTTTCAAATACAAATTGTTGTTATCACTTATTATAAAAAATCCAATACTACTAAGATAGGAGTGTAGTCTTTCATACCATGATCTCAGTGTTTGTTTCAGTTCATACAATGCTTTGTGTAACTTACATACCATGATTTTCTGAGTAGGATCAACAAAACCTTCAAGTTGTTCAATGTATATCTCTTCCTCCAGTATTACATTCAGAAATGTAGATTTAACATCCATTTGATATACTTTGAATCCTTTGTAAGCAGCATAAGAAAGTAATATTCTAACTCCTTCAAGTCTAGCAATGGGTGCAAAATTTTCTCCATAGTCAATACCTTCTTCTTGTGCATACCCTTTGCATACTAGTCTTGCCTTATTTTTTTTTACATCTCCATTCTCATTCAATTTGTTTTTGAATATCCATTTGGTGCCAATGACATTCTTATCACTCGGTCTCGGTACTAATGTCCATGTTTTGTTTTTTTGTATCTGCTTGATTTCTTCATTCATTGCATTAATTTGTTCTTCATTTTCAAGTGCATGTTTAACAATTTTAGGTTCAAATTCATAAATCAAACATGTTTTTTCATTCAATTTAATTCATGTAATCATGCCAGCTCTTTTATATCCAATAATATAATTTTGTGGATGATTTCTTCTTACATATTTTGCAAGTATAGATTCAGTTCTTTGTTCTTCATTGTGTTCTCCAGTTGGTATATGATCATGATCTCTAGTTGCAACATCTTCCTGATTCTTAGTTGGTGCATCTTGATTCTCGATAAAATTACCTTGTTTCTCAAAAATGTTAGGTACTTTCTCAGAGAAAGTGTTAGGTTCTTCAATGTAAACAAATCTACTGTAATCTTCTGGTTCTCTTTTTCTTTCCTCATCATTCTTCTCTGAAAATTCATCAACTCTTACATTTGAACTCTCAATGATCTTGTTAGAAGATGTGTTCAAACATTTATAAGCTTTTCTCTTAGTAGAATATCCTATAAATATTCCTTCATCGCCTTTTAAATCAAATTTCCCATTTCTATCATCTTTCATAATATAGCAACGACTTCCAAATATTCTAAAGTAACTCATATTAGGTGTATAACCATACCATAATTCATAAGGTGTCTTGTTTGTATCTTTCTTGAGTTGTACTCAGTTCAATGTGTATGCATCAGTACTAATAGCTTCCCTCCAGTATACTTGTGCAACATTATTTTCAATCATCAGTGTTCTAGCACAATCCATAATTGATATATTTCTCCTTTCAACAATCTCATTATGTTGTGGTGTTCTCAGTGCAGAAACTTGTCTCTTAATTCCATTCTCATTACAAAAGTTAGTGAAATCATCAGAAATAAATTCTCCTCCTCTGTCAAATCTTAAACATTTCATTTCTTTACCACTTTCTTTTTCCACTTTAGCTTTGTACCATTTGAACATCTTAAATGCTTCAGATTTTTCTTTTAAGAACATGACAGTCATCATTCTAGAGTAGTCATCAACAAATAAAATAAAGTATATGTCACCATAATAACTCAGTGTTCTCATTGGTCCACATAGGTCTATATGAACTAATTCCAAAATATCATTAGAAGAGAAGGTTTTTCTCTTAAAACTATATTTTGACATTTTTCCCATTTGACAATTCTTGCACATGACATGGTCAAGTTTAGATAAGCTCAGTAAGCCTCTTACTTTTCTTTTCTTACTTATATTAACCATGTTGTCAAAATTTACATGACATAACCTCTTATGCCACAACCATACATATTAATTCATAGCCATTAAACAAGAAGTTTCAGCATTGTCAAGATAGAATAGATTACCTTTTGATTGTTCTCCAGTGCCGATCAAATTTCATGTTTCGTCGTAGATTCTAGCTTTTTGTTTTCAAATGCAACTCGGTGTTATTCAACTGTGAAACACTCAAAAACTTATAATAAAGTCCTTTCACCCAATATGAATTCTCACATTTGACCTTATTGTTCAGCAATATAGTCCCTTTTCCTTTCACTTGACAAGGTGTATCATTTCCCATTCTAATAGATCCACCATTATAATGCTCAATAAATTCAAATTTTTTATCTCTAGTCATGTGGTGTGTGAAGCCACTATCAATAACCCAAATTTCATGCTTGCTAACTTTAGAAATAAGTGTTGTTTTAACATACCTTTCATCTTATCTCAGTGTCTTCATCAGTGTCAGTGTCGGTGTCTTTATCTTTATTTTCAGAAATGTAACATGCCTTTTTGTCTGTCTTTGTAATCTTTATTACTCCTTCTGTCATACTATTGGTTGCTTCTATATTCTCAATCATCCATTTTGTCATTAGATATTTTATTTTTTCATGACTTTTTCTGCTAGGGCATCTGACAGAAAAGTGTCCAATTTATTTACAATTAAAGCATATCAAAGGTAGTTTACCTTTATACATTCCTTTACCTTTGTGCAATCTTCTAGCAATCAATGCTTCAAGTTCATTAGTTTCTTTATCATCACTGTCACTATCACTGTCATTTCTTATCATGTGTTTGTTACCAGATTTACTAATTCTCAGAGAGGACATAAATGCAGATTCAACAGTAGGAACAACACAATGGTCAAAATTGTCTAGTTCAAATGAAATCATTCTACCGACTAGACTATCAACTGTAATATTGTTTCCAGGTGCTTCTCTCATTTCATGTATTGTAGAGACTCTAACAGAATAGATAGGCAACAAATTTCTAAGAATCTTAATTACAATAGTGTCTTCATCAATAACTCCACCTACTCCACGAATAGCATTCACAACCTCCTTGATTTGGTTGATGTACTATGTTATGTTTTCTCCTTCTTTCATTCTCATGTCATCAAATTTTCCTTGAAGACTTTAAACTTTAGCTCTTTGTACATTTACATCTTCTCCATAAACTAGTGTAATATTGTCCCACATCTGCTTGGATAAAGTACATGTCTTGACATCTTCAAATTCAGCATTAGATAGTGAAGAAGCAAGTTCTACCATCATAGTATTATTTTCATGTTTCTCTCTCATATGATTAATAGTCAAAGGTTTGTAGGTAAGATGAATTCAGTATCCAGGTATAGTGTTATATCATCTCCAATCCCTGATAGGTATAGTCTCATTCTGCTCTTCCACATTGATAAGTTTTCCTTGTTTAACTTAGGCGCATCTCTCTTATATATCTTGTGATCTTTATCTTAAGTCCTTTAAAACTTTCCTTCTAAGTACTTTACGCTCTCATACCAATTGTTAGATAACTGAGAGGGGGGTGAATCTTTTAGCTCCAGTTATCCTACATTCCCAAATTCTCCCAGATGTATATAACAACAATTTTAAACATATAACTCAACTCAGTGAAATATAAACTATGATCTCAAACTTATCTTCAAACAATTCAACTCATCTACCAAATCATCTACCGAGTAGCAGTAAAACAATTACTGTGATTACCGATCAATGTAGATAAATTAATGTGTAAAGTAAAATAACAATCCAAAATAATCATACACATTAACATGGATATTTTTAACATGGAAACCCTGTTAAGGGAAAAACTACCTGGGACCGGTAACCCAAAATATTTCACTCTTCTGAAGTGAGCTCAAATAAGAGTAAACCCTGTTAAAGGTTACAATGTACACTGTTAAATGTGACCTAGTTAGAGGATTTATCACTAACAGTTCTCCCTTGACCAATCATTCACTATGGGGTCAACAAGAAAACAATCAACATTCATTGAATGTCATAATAAAGATTTTCAATTCCTACTTGGTTAAGAGATTTTTCTGTAACAATGGTTAAACTGATATAGTAATGATCTGATTCAAATACAACTTTGTTTGCATATTTTCAGATCTATGCTAAGTATATAATAGCTCTTATCAATTTGTCACTTCAGTTCCTCTAATTTTTCATACTCTGTTCTTCTCGATAAATGTTCTTTCCTATGTCGCTCAGTGTTGTCTGCAAAATTGCTCGGTTCTGTCTTCAAATAGTTTGATTAGTCATGCATGAATTTTTTATGTTTGTGCATCATCATCTTAATGAATCTCTTATCTCTTACATAGACATCATAATGCATTTAATTTCTATCCTTTATATTTTACCACTTAATCTCCATCATTGATTTTTCTGCTTAAACCTTCCTCGACAGTTGTATCAAAAACACGTTTCAATCTTCTTCGTCCGATCATCCTTGAATTTTCATATTCATTTGATCATCATAATAAACCTTATCAATTACTTCAAAATCATAAATTTTCCAGCTCATCATTTTAGTTGGCCTTTAGTTTATTTTTATTACTCGGTCAATATCGTGATGTGTCAGTGATCCCTATCTCGGTTAACACTATGCTCGATATACACTATATTTACTTGGTGTTCATTGTTACTCAGTGTATATACAACTCTTCAGTTACCGACCACATAAAATTTGTTTGTTCTAGATCTTTAATCCATAATAGATGTTTGTTACCACAATGATAATCAAATAAGTTGACATCAATGACAATGCTTTAACTTATTAATGTCTATCATCATATTTGTAACACGGTTAATCATCAACAAAATGACTTCAAACATACAATCAGTTGTAGTTCATCAAAATCACCATAAAATAAATTAAATCAACCATGTAAAAACTTTGTAGAATTTGATCGATCATCATTGATGTACAAATGATACTCCCTTAATATCTTTGTGTTCTCCTTTGTACTATCGGGTAATGCAGAACTTCTAAATGAACAAATATAGCAACCTGTTGAGATTTGTAATACTTTGCTTGCACCTAATTGTGTAGTTGTAGTGTGCATTTATCTGGGAAGTCCACAACTGAAACAATAGTATCAATTGGAAATGTGTCCTTGCACAACTTGAATTGCAAATCCAACCATCGAGCTCTATGTGTATGCCTTGCATACTCATAAATAATTTTTTCACAAAAATGTGAATGAACTGATACACTGGAATCTTTCAATTACTAAATTACATATTTTAGCCTCTTTTCCATCTTTTAGATTGTATGCCATGTTCATATATTTTCCAAATTCTACTATTTCATTCCCAATTGCATGTGTACTCTCCATATGGTGACAAATTTGCAAATGTTTCAAACCACCGCAATTTATGCACGTATCATCCAAGCATGAGAACTTGTAAAATTATTGACCATCCACTCTTTCACATAAAATGGTATATATTAATTCCCTTGAAGATCTAAGTGGGTCATTTATGTTTCAATTCTGCAAAACATTGTTAGAATGGAAATCTACACATATACGTCGATAAACATCATAATGGTTAGAAAATTCAATATGTACCCTACAAAAACAAGTTGTGAGTGTGTGATTTATATTGACATAAAAAGGTTTATCCATTTCAAAATATATTTGAATAATTTTAATTTGAGGATACATACCTATAAATTTTGCAAATAATTATGTCTGAGTTGAATCCAAAAATTGTTTCAGATGTGGATCGCGGATTCCATTACCAATCCTCCTTACAACATCTCTTTGATTAGAAGATACTCATGTGTTATTCTTTCAAAAATATTCAATCAAGGATTTAAAACCTTCAACAATTGCTTTATCTTTTCGCGGTAGTCTATCAAAAAATTCCCATAACTCATTGTTATTTGGATCTTCCACTCTTTGACGCCTTCCCACGTTTCTCATTAGATACTTTCTACTCATTTTTAATTCTTTTATTTTCTTTCTAATGAGTCAAGATTTATTTATTTTAGTTCTTACTATTTTTTATGTAAGTGCACGTCTTATGACACTACTATCTTTCGTGCGTGATGTAGAACCCACACTCTCATATGTAGTCATTAGATTCTTTACAATGGATTTTTCACTTGAATTATCCATCATTATTAGCCCAATAATCTTAATGATGGGCCTAAATTTCAGATTTCTCATCATTTCAACAAATAGTTGACATCTTCCTACCACATTTATATTCTCAAATCAAAATCTCCAAATGTGGTTAGCATATCTTTGACAAGTATGCTTGGGAATATTTTCAAGCATTGGTTTCAAAATATTAGTATCAATATCAATCAAATATTTTTGATTTCTACACAAAATTCTAGGAGATGTTCTTGATTTTTGAGTGGGATCAACATTAGGAACATCAACAACATTAGGGATGGATTGTGTACCTTTAACTGAAGATGATGTGTCTTGAAATCAAGATGTGAAAGATAGAACCTCACCAACTTGAGATGTTAACGGCATACCTTCAACATGATATGATGGTGTGCCTACACCTTTGGATGTGGATAATGGTGTTCCTTGAACATGATACAATGGTGTTCCTACACCTTGGCATGTAGAGAATAGTGTGCCTTCAACATGATACAATGGTGTGGCTACACCTTGGGATGTAGACAGTTATGTGCCTTCAACATGATACGATGGTGTACCTACACCTTAGGATGTAGAGTATGGTGTGTCTTCAACATGATACGATGGTGTGCCTCCAACATGGGATGATGGTGTCCCTTCAACTTGGGATCTCATAGATGGTGTGCTTGCATATTTATAATTCAATTGTCTTGTTGCACGCAAGTTTCTCATATGTTGCCTTTGTGATTGCAATTCCAATTATCTCTTAATTTATATTGATGTTTCATGTTCCTCATACAAAGTAAAATATTCTTGTATGGTATGCAATTTTCTTTTTTCATGAAGTTGTCTCATTATTTCTCTTTTCTTCTCTTTCTCTACTTCATGCTCTTTCGATGTTAGAATCTTTTCTTGTTTCCTCGACATGATGATGAATTCTACATATGTGTATAAGTAAGTTAAAAATTATTTGACAACTTCTATTTATGCCTAATCCACCTTCCCAATTGGAATTGTTCATTACAATTTTCAAATTACTTTGAAACTCTCTAAAATTTTGAGCTTTGACACATATTCCTTCTAATTCAAACTTGAATTGTAAAAAAAAACATATTACAATAAGTAAAATTATAAAAATAACAAGTCCATATTATATCAATTATAAACAAAAAATTCTTTATTCACATTTCACATGTAAAAAATGAAATGATTACCTCAAATGATCAATTTTGTTGAAGCGTCATTGACTTTTGCACTTCTATGTTGATTTTTGAACAAAAAGGTGGTGACAGTTTGTTAGAATATGCCTTTTGTGAGATTAAACACCCTGAAAAGTGTATTTTGTTTGAATAATGTGAAGAAACCAAATATAATTTAGAAAAAGTGAGCCTCATTCATGAGTTCCTTGCCTTTTTTAAAAAATTTAATATTTTACATAGGGAGTACGCCCTATAGGGTGTAATCCCTATGAGAGAGAGAGAGAGAGAGATATATATATATATATATATATATATATA
>MU228090.1:1051551-1065350 GCA_018584345.1 Thuja plicata | reverse complement strand
GGTCCTAAATAATAATAAGTAGTCATAAGGGGTCCTAGGACACATTCATGTGTCCTAGGACCCCTTATGACCCTTTAGGACCCCTTATTATACATATTACATGTTTTAAAGGGTCATAATGGGTCCTAGGATACATTAGTGTATCATAGGACCCCTTCTATGACCCCTTAGGACCCTTTAGGACCCCTCTCTCTACAACTTAGCATTCGTAAGGGTTGTTAAGGGATCCTAGGACACATTAATGTGTCCTAGGACCCCTTATGACCATTTAGAACCCATATCTCTATATGTCATGGGTCGTAATGGTTGTTAAGGGGTCATAGGACACATTAATGTGTCCTAGGGCACTTTAGGACCCCTCTCTCTACATCTCATGGGTCTTAAGGGTTGTTAAGGGGTCCTGGGACACATTGTTAAGGGGTCATAGGACACATTAATGTGTCCTAGGGCACTTTAGGACCCCTCTCTCTACATCTCATGGGTCTTAAGGGTTGTTAAGGGGTCCTAAGACACATTAATGTGTCCTAGGACCCCTTAAGACCCCTTACCATTCACTAATGTATTGTAAGGGGTCCTAAGGGGTTGTAATAAATCTAAAGGGGTCCTAGGACACTAATTTGTCCTAAGTCCCTTAATAACCCCTTAGGACCCTTTAGGACCTCTAAGATGTATAGTAAGGGTTCCTAAAGGATCATAAGGGGTCATAAGGGGTCCTAGGTCACATTAATGTGTCCTAGGACACCTTATGACACCTTATGATCATTTAGGACCCTTCTCTCTATATCTTAGGGGTCTTAAGGGTTGTTAAGGGGTACTATGACACATTAATGTGTCCTAGGACCCCTTAAGACCCCTTAGGACCCATTACCATAGAATAATGTGTGGTAAGGGGTCCTCAGAGGTCTTAAGGGGTCTTAGGAAACATTAATGTGTCTTACAACCCCTTATGACTCCTTAGGACCCTTTAGGACCAATACAATGTATGGTAAGGGGTCATAATGGGTCATAAGGGGTCCTAGGACACATGGCTGTGTCCTAGGACCCAATCTGACTACTTTTGATCCTTTAGGATGCCTCTCTACATCTTAGGGGTCATAATGGTTGTTAATGGGTCCTACAACCCCTTTCTTACAAGTGTGGTTGTCATTGCACCAAAAGATCGATTTGTCAATGCCCGATACAACCACTAGACTTATAGAATCCATAGGAGGCGGTTAGTCCCTTGTCACAAATCTCGAGGGGAGATTTGAAAATTTTTCCAAAAATATTCTACTCAGTGTTACCCAAGGGGATTCAAACCTATGACCAAGCTTTGATACTACTTGTTACAAGTGTGGTTGTCGTTGTACCAAAATATCGACATGTTAATGCCCGATACAACCACTAGACTTATAGAATCCATAAGAGGTGGTTAGTCCCTTGTCACATATCCCAAGGGGAGAATTGACCATTTTTCTAACACCCTTATCATACACTATTGTATTGTAAGGGTTCCTAATGGGTCGTAAGGGGTCTTAAGGGGTCATAGGACACATTAATGTGTCCTAGGACCCCTTATGACTCCTTAGGACCCTTTAGGACCCATCTCTCTACATATTAGGGGTCCTAAGGGTTGTTAAGGGGTCCTAGGACATATTAATGTGTCCTAGGACCCCTTAGGATCCCTCTTCTACATCTTAGGGTTTGTAAGAGTTATTAAGGGGTCCTACGACACATTAATGTGTCTTAGGACCTAAGTTATGACCCCTCTCTCTTGACTTCTCACCCCATCTCTCTCCTTGTCTCTATCCCTCCCTCCTTATCACCATCTCTCTCTCTCTCTTGATCTCTCTCTCCCCCTTCTCACCCTCTATCTCTCCAACCTTCTCACCTTCTCACCTTCCCACTCTCTCACAGAGATTGGGTAGCCAACCATGAAAATTGAAGAGGCATTTCCACAATATCATAATTATTGGCCACCATGGGATAAGATAACTAAACTAAACTACGTAAAAAAAAAATAGAAAGGATTCCATTATGTGATAGACTTAGTGATATTTGATCGCTTGTTATAAATGCTCAGAAACTAGGCATAATCCCTTAACTCAGGGATTGGACATCCAACTAAGCACTTCATCCTCTTTATAAGAAACTCATTTAATATGTCAAACCCAGGGACGTGTTACTTGAAACGGGCCTACAAAATATATGCACCAAGCACTTTCTCAACCAATCATTCTATAATTTCTGTAGGAAACAAATGCTGGAAAGAAACTATTCTATGGTTGCAGGAAGTAAATGCTTTCGAAGGGAAACTATACTATTGCTGCATGAAATGAATACTTCGAAGGAAAGATAAACTATTGTTGTGAAATTAAATACTTGAAAGTAAATGATGGAAATGAATGCTTCTAGCAGAATGGAAGAGTGCACAAACTAACTATAATTCCTTAGTTACTTTGTTGCTCAGCCGCAGGAAGCGGTAGCTATCATGTGGCTTTGGCTGCAGGAGTTATTAAGCATAGGAATTGAAATGATGGAAATGAAGGAAAGAGAACTAAACTAAAATGAATCTAACTATGGATTCCTCACCAAGTGGGCCCCCTTGGGTGAGTAACCAGAATACTCAATTACACAGAACTAATCTCAACACTTCATTTGCTCATTAAAATGAATAATAGAGTGCAGAGATTCTCATCAATAGTAAAACAACAGAATTAAACTATATTACAACTATAATAATAATGCCCTCCTTCTCAAGTAGGAGCGGGGCTTTATTTAAAGGAAAACATCTAACTACTAAACTCAATATGCCCTAAGAAAAGGTGGAGCTTTTATTACAAACAACTAATAGAAAGGAAATCTAGAAAATAGGAAATGGAATTGGTCCAGAAAAGAGGAAAGAACTGCTTAGACAGTAGATCTAACTTCCCACTCTCTCCTAGATTTCATCAGGGAAATTATTGCATTTTCCAAGTCTTCACTCAACCATCTCCACTTGGATTAACCAGAAACATTCCACTACTGCTACACCGATGTTTCATTCGTGTCTGTCTGCTACAAGACCGAGTCAAGCGTCCAGCACATAGACGTGCTCACTTGATCAAGATAACGGTTGCTACTTAGATGAGCTACATTAAAACTATTAGGATAAAATAATTCATGGAAAATAATCATTAAAGTACAGATGCATTATCTATTGTTCAAACAGTCAATTCATTCATAAAACATGATCATAATTCCATAGTAATAAATAGAGAAGATTCATCCAGATAAAGCATATTAAGTAAGCATATGTCCACGGAATAGGTTCAGTGGTTGACTACCACATATCAACAGTTTTAAAGCATAAATTCTTGGAGTAATAAAAGAAAACATAGGAAAAGAGCTATAAAAAGTTCTTCTAATGTATCTAAAGTGTGCCATTAAAATGGCCTATCAATATTGTCAAGGTTTGTAACAGAGAACCCACCCCTGAAGAGAAGGATATTGTACTTTCACAATGTAAAAAGTGGAACTTGTTATGGAGTGTGTGTTAGGATATGATGTGGGCCACACACGTAGCTCTTCTTCCAGGACTGAGCGTATACACTCCCTTGGAAATACTTTCCATGTAGAAATGATAGGATACCATCTTTTTATTTTTAAGCCTATTTATCTAAAGGAGATAAATGTCCTTTCTTTGTTCTCTATAATTGGGGGTGCACAAGATGCTTTGCATAGTTTGGGTATACCAGTCAATTATGTTGTGTCTGTAGAAATTTTGAAACAAAACAGACTTATTCTTAGAAGCTAGAGGGAAAAAACACATCGAAAGGGTCAACTAAATAAGGTGGGGGATGTGAAGAATATGATAGTAGAAAGACTTGATGAAATGATTAACTCAATTGGAGGTTTTGATCTCATAATAGGTGGAAGCCCTTGTAATAATCTATCAGCCAACAATAAGTGCACTAGGCATGGATTAGATGGAAAAAAATATTCTATTTTCTATGAATTCCAAAGGATTATGAATTATGTAAGTGAGTGTGCAATGCATTTGAGCCTAACTTGACACAATAATCTCATTATCAAAGGTGTAACAAAGTCTTAAAATTATGTAATACAAACCCTCTACAGTCACCTCTCTCTCTCTCTCTCTCTCTCTCTCTCTCTCTCTCTCTCTCTCTCTCTCTCTCTCTCTCTTCCCTTNACACCCCCCTCTCTCTCTCTCTCTCTCTCTCTCTCTCTCTCTCTCTCTCTCTCTCTCTCTCTCTCTCTCTTCCATTGGGTGTACGCCCTATCTAAAACACTGGAAGTAAAATATTGCACCAAATGCAACATTTTCACATAAATAGGGTGTATGCCCTATACAATGTGTGCCCTTTTAAATAGATTGGGATCCACCAAGCCTAAGTCTTTGATTTTCCTTGGGCATCCAACCCAAAGACTTGGAGGATTCAAACAGGTCTGAGACATGTTTTCTAGAAAACATACAAAAAATCACATTTTTTCGTGTGTGCTCCCCGTCATATTTGCACGTGGTTCAACAATGATTTATTTTTAATTATGATTATTTTGAGCTTTTAATCTCTAATTTATTTTGTAAGTATGTCTTATTTTTTTTGAAAACCAACATGTAGTATTTTGGGCTTAGATTTTTGCTCATTCATCAAATTTTGAAACAAGTTACTTTTTAAGAAACTAGACTCCATTCTACACACTTAAAAAAAAGTTTTGATTTTCAATTAATTTTCAATCATAGTACATTCTTTGAGTAGATAGTTAATGAACTATAATAGAACAAGATCATTAAAACAATTTTGAGTAGAATTATATGTGTGAGGTGTTGTGACATTGGTATCATTGAAGGGGCAGTCTGGGTGATCTTACCTTATAGCCAAGGTCAGTCATCAAACATTTATAACATTGATAGAGATGTAAAGAGCCAAAGATATAATGACTAAGTAGAGTTTTGTGGTCTCACCATGAAAATATAATATAATGTGTTTTGATAACCATGATGATAAGCATAGACCAAACACATCATATATGAATTATGATTGTTGTTATAAAAAAGAGACTTTAGTGATGTTATGATCATGTACAAGTATAGAAAGGGAAATATAAATAAAGGAACTTAAGATGAATTCAAAATAGTGATATTGAACATGATAAATTGATGTCATAAGTATAGAACAGTCAGTAAAAATGAATAAAAGTCCATTATTTATGACTATCATAGACATAGGTATCAAAGGATAATCCAAGAAGGCATTTGACAAAAGAAAGATATCTTGATCATTCATCGAAAGTAATAGATCAGCCAACATGAAGAGCATCCCTTGGAGGTATAGTATTATCAAACAGATAATCCTCATGAAAAATAAATTTCAGCATTGAAAAGCATAAACATCCTAGAATTGACATGCTACAGTTACATGAGATCAAAATAGTGCTCTCTAAGTAAGGTGCAATGATCATTATGAAAGGCATTGTGTAAACAGAGGTCATAGTGTAGTCATAAGAAACCTTCAGGAAAAAACAATGATCACAAAAGTGCAAAGAATTCCAAAGATTTCATTATCAAGAAGGGAATATGAATAGGGTGATCACATTGGTACATTGTTGTCACAATGGTCAAGAATATAAAACAAATCAACATCTTACAATGACAGTGGCAACGATGCTTGCAATTTTTTGCAAAAAATCAATAATTTGAGTCATTGTTTTAATAGTTGGAATAGAGGATAGTAATCATCCAATGCTCAAGGGAAGCCCTGAAATAAGAATAAGGTTATTGATGTTGTTGTATCAATGTTGGTACAAGGTGGAAGTACTATTATTTCACCAAGAAATGGTAATAAAATAGCATCATGCATGTTTCAAGCAGTCCAAGTAAAGAAAGAGTGTACAACCATATTGAAATAATACACATGGAACAAACACTACAAGGATAAATAGTGAATATTTAATGTGAAGGAAATGATCAGAGCATCAAGCACAATTTTAATTCTATCCTAATATCAATGAGCATAAACATCCTGTATCCAGAACATAAAGGGATGAGTAACAATAAGGTATTGAAAATAGTATTGTAAGAGAAATATGTAGTCTTGGGAACAAGTAATGTTCTATTACAATCACAATAAAGATAGATTTTTGGTAACAATACTAATGAGTGTTTAAAAATCATCAAATGCCAAAGGACATAAATATGAAGAGCATAGGATGGTGATCAAAGAGTAGACCAGCATAAAGATAAGCATGTTGTTTCAAGGTGTCAATCCCTTATTTTTTCCTATGTTTAAAATCCCATATTTAGCAAAATAAGGTTCAATTAATGTTTAATGCTTAATGCTTTGTCTAAGGGTCCTATCATCTTAGTCCTTTTTGGTATTTATGTATATTTTGTCCCATTGAAATTGAACCTTTGAACCTCTTTTCGTTGGTTCAAGGTTCAAGGTTCAAAGTCTATTCAGTATGTATGTTTTGTGGCTTTGTCTATAGAAAAAATCAAGAGTTAGTTTGTAATGTCAATTGTTAAACTTGAACCTTAAACCTCTTTTTGGTCAATTCAAGGTTCAAGGTTCATTTGTGAAATGGTCCAAACACAAACAACTATTTTTGGTCTTTGTAAGTGTTAAGTTGTGGTGTCACTTATCTTGTGCATGTTATGGTCGGTCCAATGTTACTGTTTTCTTTATATATATTGAAATTTAACCTTTGAACCTCTTTTTGATCGGTTCAAGGTTGAAAATTCATTTCATAAACAATGAAAATGATGAATTTAAAGCAATTGATGGAAATTTTCACACATGGGAAGGAATATTTTGGGCATATTGAAATTTGAAAATCCAATTATGGAAAGTAATTATTGGAACTTGAGCTTATCGTGAGGAAGTGTTTTGTAATAAATACGGTGTCAGATTACTGCCTAATTGGGAGTAAATTCACACAAAAAATTTAGCTGTTAGAAGTATGCAGGTATCTGAATCAGATTTATTTGCTCCTATGTTTATGAGCTTTAAGTCCTTTCTTTGTTCAGAAGTTGTTAATTGTTAAGGAGATGAAATGCGCCAAAGGTAAACGTAGCTTCCTATTCTCAGGTGTAGCGAGGATTTGATTAACATAATAGGTGATTTTTTTCATCCTTCACTAGCATCATTGTTCATTCACTCAAAAAAGGCAAAAATTGAAATTTTTTGTTTATAGCTCAAGTTCCTTTTATTATGGAATTCTATGTTGAATTGTAATGGCACCCATGAGACCTGTTCTACCAAAATTGGATCATACTTATTTCTTGATACTCTTCCAGAGATGGGTGACACATCCCTAATTCAGGCCAATTTAGGGAAATTTTTAGAAAGGAATAAAAACCCAGAAGAAGGTTTAATGATGGATAAAATTGTGAAAAGTGGTTTAATTGAAGTTGTGGCATTACCTATTATTGCACCCTGCCCAAACTTAGTTTTACAATATGCAGGAACAAATATGATGCTGAAGAAAGATGCATTTAAAATGTCAATGGTGGTGTATTCATTACAATAACTAAGAGGGGGGTGAATCAATTGCCTCAAAAATTAATCCTTAAATCAACCCAAAAACTTATTACCACATTTATAAGCCTCTAGTTATCTTCAGTCCTACAAGATGATTGCCTTGAAATATTAATAACAAATAACTACTGCTCGGATTACTCTTTCAAACCTCATTTTTACTTTTACCAATTAGCAGTCTTTCTATTTACCAAAATACAGTAAATAACTAGTGTATACCGATCAATCCATATTTACTTATGTGAAATGCAAAACAATAAAGTAATGACTCATAAATACATTGACACATGGATTTTTAACGTGGAAACCCTGTTAAGGGAAAAACCACTGGGACCGATAACCCAAATTTTCACTCTTCTGAAGTGGGCTCGATGAAGATCCAACCCTGTCAAAGGTTACAAACACACTATTAGGTGTGACCTTGTTACATGATTTAAATGAATAGTTTGTCACTTAGTATCTGGCACCTAATGCTACCATCCTTGATCATACACTCACTTGGCCTGTCAATAGGTATCGGGCATATCCAATGCTACTTTGTATGATCAAACTTTTTTATACTCCTTGGGATGTATCTCAATTAGAAAAGACTTTTAAGTCCTACTCGTTTAAGAGACTTGATGCTTCAATGGTTAAATTGAAACAGTAAATTGATATGTTCACATATACAACTAGAATTGCAGATTTTTAGATCTATTGTAAGTACATTACCTTTTTAATCAATGTTATCAATTCAATACCTTTGCTCCACATTGTTCTGTTCTGTGATGTTGTATCACTGTTCGTCAGTGTCTGCAAAATTTAGCTCTTTCCTCAGCTTGATTAATTAGGTCTGAATGAAGAATTTTTTCTCCTTTGGAATCTCTTTAGCATCTATTCTCTTGTCACTCCCCTAATTCACATTGAATTAGATTGTCTCTTATATAGACATGATTTCACTGTTTCTTGGATTTCTTGATCTTGGTGTGATCCACAATTCTCGCCAATTATATTTAAAGAAAAACACTTGTTTTATCTCGTAGAGATCTTCTTTCCAACTGGACAAAACAACTTTAAATCCTTTACTTATCTATGGCTTTATCTTGTTGATTAAAACAATGATAAGTACTAGTTAAGTCTATATTTATCTCTTGATAGCTAAGCCTTTGTCATTTCTGAACTTTTTGTTTTGTTGGTCAATACTTCAGTTATTCATCAGTGACAACTGATTGTTCCATCGGTGAGACTTCAGTTGTCTTTGAGGTCTCTGTCTGTCAGGCAACATTGTAATTCTGTCCGTCAGGTTACACTGTGTTTTGTTCGTCGGGTTACACTATGTTTTGTCTGTCAGGTTACACTGTGACTTTTCTCATCAGTAATGGTGTGCTTTTTCTCATCGGGTAACACTGTGACTTTTCTCTCGTTGGTTTACTCTGTCCGTCGGTGTGCACTCCATCGGTGTATACAGTCACTTTGTGAATACTTAACTTTTATGCATTACTGATAGCATAGCCTTTGATTCATTGGTTCTTTGAAGTATTTAGTAGTATGTGCATGACCATACAGATTATATCAAGTTGACATCAATGAAAATACAATACATTAATTGATTTAATGTCTTTCATTAACTTTCTGTGTCTAGTTGATCATCAACTTAACATTTTCAAACATTCAATCAGTTATAGTTCATCAATCTCTCCCTTTGGCATTGATGGCAACACACTGCATTATCACACTATATTATCACTAATACAATATGAAATATAATATTTGAAGTTCATCAAATTGTTGATCTCTAAGTTTTGTTGATCATTAGTGTCCCATGCTTAGTCATTTATCTAGGAAGTTTTAACCGGTCATCACTCTGGCCAAGCTATCTGATTTAGGCCAAGATATCCGGCACAGTCATTGTCAAGAAGATAATAGTTGTTGAGTCACACAATTACCAATTTCAGTCCATGTTGAGTGCCAGAGTCTTTTTGTGCCGAGCAAGATAGTTTTGTTATGTATGTCAGGAATGACACAAATTTTGAGGTAAACTATTTTGGGCTGACTTATTTAAACACTTAATATTTTTAATGGGATAATTACGCATTTAATTATTTGATCCCACTACGTGGCATGGAGCCAATCAAAAAATTGGATTGTCCAAGCAGCATAAGCATTTGATCATGATCGTTGATCTAAATCTAATTGCTAGATCTATAAAGTATATTAAGATTACTTCTTTCCTTAATTGTAGAGTACTAAAAGAGAAGGTGTATGCGTACATGAGAGATGTGCGAAGGGTTGTTTTGAGAGAGGAAGCATAGATCTAGCAGAGTGAAAGTGCAGTGAGCAGGAGAGTAAAGATATATCAGATTATTAGATCAGAGAAGGTATTGAAAAGAGGAGATCTATTATCAGCATTAGAGTGCATATCAAAGGATCAGATCTTGAGACATTCTAACAAGTGTATCAGGTGAAATCTCTTAACAGAGTGGTTCTAACAGACCTTTCTAAATCTCTTAGCCGAGTGCTTACTTTTTTGTAAGTTTAAATCCTTTAACAAGGTAGATTGTAATGATCTGTAGCTCTTAACCAGGTAGACCTTTAACTAGGAAGATTATGAATTGTGATCAAATTTTGTAACCCTAACAGGCACACTTTATTGCTGCAGTAGTGAAGTTTTTGTGGGTGTCATCCCCACCCTAGTTTTACCTTATTGGGTTTCTGGGTTATCAAAATTTTGTGTCTTGAGTTATTTATTTACTATCATGAATGCTACTAGATGATAGATCAATTACATTTATGCATGATTTTGGATCAGTTTCTTTTAAGTGATAAAAATTTAAAGATATGATTCACCCCCCCCCCTCTCAGTATCTTGCTTTCCCATATTGTATTTCCAACAATTGGTATCAGAGCGAGGTTCTCCTACAAAAGGTTTTAATCAGCTTGAGAGTACAGGTCTTGAGATGGAGATTTACAAATTGGGTAAAGTCATTGAGAATCAAAAGATTGAAATTTAGCTAGCATTACATCAGCTTGAGACAGCAAGACAGGAGCTGAGGAAGTCTTTGATATCTAGGAAATATTTGGCCAAACAAATGAATGACACTCATTATCAGGAAGAAGACACTACAAGTCTATTTCAGAATGGAAACTCTACTAAGAGCGATGCAGTAATTTCAGATCTACTGGAAAGGAACAATACATTGTGTGAAGAAGTTAGAAACCTAAAAAGAGAACAAGAAATGCAAATAGTAAGACTATGTGAAGTAGTTGAACAAAAGAAGAAAGCTTAAGATGACAAAGCTATGGTTGAAGAAGATAAAAGAGTGATGACTATCAGACTTGATGAAAGGACACATGATGTACAAATTATGACAAATAATCAGGTTGACATGGTGAATCAACTGCTACTTGCAAATCAGGAGATCAGTAGGAAAGACATGGAAATTATGAATTTGAGATCTGAGAACAGTCAATTGAAAGATGAATTGAGATCTGAGAAAGAACTCAATGAAAGATTGAACAGACCTAATGAAGCTTTGAATCATTTTGAAAACCCGATGGAAGAATCAAGGAGATCTAAAGATTCTTCTAGATTAGGTCATATCGAACAAGAGACATCTACTGAGAAAGGAGAATCATCTAAGATTGGTGAAAAGAGGAATGCAAAGTCAAAGAACATCAAACCTGTATGCCACCACTATGGAAAATTAGGACACACAACAAACATCTACCAAAGAAAGAATGGTAAGTCCAACCCCAAACCTAAGTTCAATGGTTATTGCTTTAACTATAAGAATTTTGGACATCAAGCACATGAATGTTGGGAAAAGGAAAATAATGCACCTCCCACACCTAGATTCAATGGGTATTGTTACAACTGTCAAAAATTTGGACATAGAGCACAAGATTGTAGATCTAATGCTAAACATCAATGGACATCAAAGACACAAGCAAAAGCATCAAGGAAAGATAACACCTACAATTGGGATTACAACACATGGCATAGTTATCATTACTGTGGTGAGTATGGGCGTGTTCTAGAAAACTGCATAAAGACACATTTCAGAGGAAAATCCAAGAGTTGGATGAATGGAAGCCTAGTTTTCTATAATTGTCTAAAAATTTGTCACACTAGGAAGGATTGCAAGACAAGGGTACCTGCTCCTACTGTTGAAGAAATTAGATCACAGATGAACCATACATGGATAAGGAAAACATAATCGAGTAGCAGTGAAGCTACTGAAGCCGAGGTCACCCAATCCAATGGATCAAGTTATCACACCATCACTAATTAAGTAAAAAAGGCATGTGAGGAACTATGTTTATATCTCATATCTTTTATCAGTTCCTAACATATAAAGTGCAAAAGTCCATATCTACATATGTTAAGACGCATTAGGACATATTTTTGAGACATGTACCTAGAAAAGTCAATATGCACTATAGGTGTTGAGCAACAGTATTATTGTACACTGAGACCAAGTTCTCTAGTGTATGTCGACCTGGTATGGGTTGCGACCAAGAGATAGATGAGTTTTGTGAGTCGGTTGAGGACAGTTGTTTGGAACTCACTCAATGGACAGAACATTTATTGTAAACCTAACTTTTAACCTTTGGAGCCTATAAAGGAATGAGTCATTCATTACTCATTTTCACCTTGCGATTAAGAATTTCATAGAGTGTTGGAGCATTTGCAAACTTGATTTCTACAAAGATCTTTCAAAGACTTCAACAGCGTGTCGTCGACTATCCTGAGTAAAAAGTGTGAATTTTGACATCTACCAAGGTATTTTGTTCATTGTCTTTCAAACCCTATTTATTTCAAAATCATGGCCGCTAGTTCTTCTGCAGCAACGAAAGGTATGGAAAAGGAGTTTCTAAAATCTCAATTGGTAAGGAGCGACACCTGTGCGCCTCCTAATTTTCAAGTAGTTCTTGAGAGTGTCATCCAGGGTGATCTCACTGGAGCCCTATCATCGATTTCACCTAAGGTACTCATGATTCCTAATATTAGGTAATGTTATATGTGCAAGATAAGTGAAGTTGGCACTCATGAGTTAAGAGAATCTTACAACAAATTGTGCAAAGATGGAGCCCTAAAAGTTGAACACAAACATTTAGTTGAGAGAGGGTTAACTCGTGCCCTAGATTTTTTGAGGGATTTTAGAATGGAATGGATCAAGATTGTTCTTAGTCATGTACATGACATGAACATATGGTTGGAAAATGGACCAGTTAAGATTACAAATGAAATCATCCATCACGTAACTAGTTATCCAATTGTTAACAGGAAGAGAACTATGAGATGTCAGAGTAAGGAAAACATAGAAGAATTCACTGGAGCTATTTGGAATAAAAGAGGAATGACGATCTCTACTATTACATATTTGGAGCTTGATTTTGCAATTAGGTTTATTGCTCACAAGTTTTATCAGTCAAGTCGACTGGATAGTGTCTCATGCATTGCAGTTGACCAGGCTTGGAAGATTGTGAAGAAGGATCATACTTATGACCTTGTCAAGCTTTAACTGATGTAACTCGCTGAGAACCTTTCTTCAATCAGAAAGGAAAATAATTCAATGTGTAAGTTTGGATCTCTACTCATTTATATTATTTTCTATATATAGAATACATTTCCTACTTTTGGGAACATAGTGTGGAAAACAAACAAACCTATTACACAGCAAATCAATGCATTTATTCAGCAATTAGGTGATAACTTTGACAATGTCATGGGAACATATTTTGTTGAATTTAAGAAAAATATGAGATTAAGGAGCACAATTCCCAGATCACTAGTTGAGAAACACTATGAGGATATATGTTTTCTGATAGACATAGATTTTACTTATGTTTAGGTTGTAGTACCGAGGGTATCATGGCTAAGGACATTACCTTATGAAGTGAACATTGATGAGAAATCTGCAGCTATAACTGTTGGAAATAATCAAGACTAGCCAAGTTACTGAGAGGGGAGGGGTGAATCAGTAACTCTTAAAACTTTAAAACATTTCTGCACATGTATATACTTTGACCATTCATTTATCTAATCTACTGCAAGCATGAAAGTAACACATAAACACAAAGATTTGGTGACCCAGAAACCTTCCAAATAGAAAGTAAAACTGGGGTGGGGATGGTACCCACAAAACTTTGTTACTGCAGTATAAAGTTGGCCAGTTAAGGATTACAATGATCACTTCTGATGATCTGCCCTGTTAGAAGCAATTAGGACTGCTAGGTCCACCTTGTTAGAGGATTTACAAACATACAATGAAGTATGCACTCTGTTAGGAGATTTATGAA